>JASANA010001506.1:0-46534 GCA_030248095.1 Ptycholaimellus sp. GST1_10 | reverse complement strand
TGAATGAGCTGCTGGCCAGAGTCGCCCTGGGGACCGGGTGGGCCGCGGACGCCTGGAGGCCCCGGCATTCCTGCAATGCTGCGGAGCTGGGGGATGGCCTAGGGGGAGGTGAATTGGAGTAAACCGGGAGCTCCGGTCATGCCTCGTTCGCCGGGAAGGCCGGCATTGCCGGGCTGCCCTGGGCTGCGTCTGGGGCCCTGTGGACCCTTACAACGAAATGCATTTATTGCCCCTGGTTGAAGCTCCCAGGTTGAGGTTTTGAAGCAAAGTGGGAAGTCTTGGGCTTCCTGATGGGTTCTTGAAGGGGAACCTTGAGTCCCTGCAGACCGATGGTGCCTGGCGGGCCGGGCGGGCAGATGATGCAGGGCTCCTAATACCATCCAGATTGCATCGAAAAAGGGATTGCATAAATCTATTCTCACCTCGTCAGAAGGTTCAGCTGGTTTGAGCACACCGTCGTTGCCATCTTTGCCATCCGCCCCCGCCGGCCCTTCCGCCCCATCCTTCCCATCCTCTCCTCAAACCCCATCTCTCCAAAACCCTTGGCAGGTCAGCAGGGAGACCTTTGGCTCCGGGCAAGCCAGGCGGGCCCTGTAAACAGGTGCAGCAGGTGTCCTCCAGGAAGAGAAGGCTGCTGTCGATGTCTGCCGTGGACTCGGAGTCGTAATCGAGCTCCGACTTCCCAAACCAGGTGCCGAAGGCCCACTCTCGCTTGCCACGCTCACGGGGCTCTGCTAGTTGGCTGCGCATTGATTCGCTCTGCCACTGCAATCAATGTGCCTCTGGTTCTCCGCAGCCCTGAAAGCCTAATCACTGACCCATCATTTCTGCTTCATTCCATGCTTCCATCATATTTCATGTTTATTCATATTTCATATTCATTTCATATTTTATACATCATATTTCATATTCATTGCATATTTTATACATCATATTTCAGTATCATTCCCCATCATATATCCTCTCCAATTGTCAGTCTTTGTCGCAAGATTTCTATGCCAAAAACGTCTATCCAGAAAGCCATTCTTCCCTGGGAACCTTGCAGAAATGCAGTTCGTGCAGCAGCTGGGTTTGAAGGCTCTGCAGATAAGCATAGAGGAGTGGCAGGCTGAGCACGGCAGAGAAGACAGCGCTAGTGGCCAGGACGACAGCCAGAAAAGCTCCTCGACGCATCTGAACCTCCGAGCTTCCCAGCTCTTCACTTTGCTGACACTCGTGCATGGCTTTCTGAGGCAGTGAACTGAGTGGCCTGCCTTGACCGTGGAGCTCATTTAGAGGCTCGACTAATGCGGTGACAATCATGGCTACAGGAGCAGTAGCCTAGTCATGCGGAAAGAAGGGGCGGAGAAAGAGGTCGCAGGGGGTTTTATTGCCCCGTAATTCATTGGTGACAGCAACTGTCAGCGTGTTCCTCTCCTTGGGGCAGGGAAAAAGTGGACTCGTCAAATCGTTTATCCTTCAGCCAGGCTGCGTTTACATTAGCACTGGCTACATATCGCTCTCGAATGATTGCTCTGTTGCGAATTCAGCCACTTCTTATCGTCCAAACGGACAGAAGTCGGTTTGTCTGCTTGATTTTTGGGTTTTAGATCTTGTCTTAGACAGACGATCCAATGACAAAACAACGCAAAACTGTCGTCAATCTATCATCAACAAATAGTATATGAGTATCAAAGCTTTACAGCAGATTGCTTTGGAAGCTTGGGGAGGAATAAATTGGCAAAAAGTAGCAAAAGACCAGCTTTGACAGATTTGATATTTAGCACAGGCTTCAGCTTAAGAAACAGGACAAATGTAAAGTCTTTGGCTGAGAATAATAAGACTGCAAAGAGGCTTCAGTCGGCGGACTTGCGCAAATCTTCAATATCCTGTGCTCGATGGATCGGGGCTGGCTTCAGCTCCGCCTCATCCAACTGCCCCGCCTCTGACTTCACCTAAACTTCACTCAGCTTTCTTTTTCCAAGGCCAGGCCAGTTTTATTTCATATTGGTTTTAGCTCTGATGCACAGGCTTCAACAGGCAAAACAGGAAAAGCATTAGATGCATTAGATTCAGGCGAAAAAATGAACGCAGAAATTTACCCTCCACCCCGTTCCCGGACATTTGCAAAAGGTCAGAACACTCCCGGGGGTTTTTTCTGAAGTTCTTGCGCCGGCTACGCCCTACTCCTGGTACTATTGTCAGTCCTTGGTCGCACACGACTTATGGTGGTAGCCGTAGTAGCTCCCTATCGGTCGCTACGGCCAAGATAAGCCTCCAAAAAAATTTTGGAAAAGGAAATTTTGGGCGGTCCCAAAAAATAGTCCGGGAGTGTTCTGGCCCCGAAATCTAGCTGCTTTTACTCAGTTCCGTCATTCAAATCAAAGCAGCGTTTGTCGATGACTAAGGAAAATATAACACTGGCATTGCCCAGTTTAGCAAGGACTTCAATTATTAGCGTCTATACCAGAATTTATATTCTAAAATTCCATTACTAATAAAAAAAGTGAGCAAATGAGATGTAATCAATTTAGCTGGCTCTACCTTGGTAAGCTCCTGGTGATCTCTGAGCCCAGCCTTGGCCTTCATGTGCGTTTCGTCGGCCGAGGAATGGACGCGGCGCAGGCTGGCCTCAATCTCCGCCTTCTGCTTCTGCTGCCAAATATGGGCTTGATTTGCAGTTTTTGTAGAAATTCGGCAACTTTTCGACTCACACAGGCCAGCCCGTCGCGCTTGGAATCCAAGGACTCTTTAGAGGCATATTGCGAATCCGATCCTTCCGCCTGCTCAGATTCCTGCAAAATTACCCATCTACTCACAATCCCCGCTCTAATTCGGCCTAATTTCGTCGATGAGATTTCGGCAATATTTGTGATGAGTGAAAGAATTATACCTCATAGACCTCGGTGACAAGCTGGATCTCTTTGGCCATGTCTACCCAGGCAACCTGAAATATGAGTCACTTGAAAGATTTAAGGTATTTTTCATCCATTTTCCACATCCAGTAGCAAGCAAAAGGAAATTAAACCGTTTTTGGCGGGTGGAGTGCGGTGGAGGGATTGGAAAAGGGGCTCACTGACTGGTCCGGAAACGATTTTGCGCCCTCCGTTTCCCTGCACCCACTTCGGCCTCAGAAATTGCAATATTGCGCCCACTTTATGGCACAAACAAACTGTTTGACTGAAGGACTCACTGGTTTAATAAAAACGCTCTCTATTTGAATTATTCAAAATTCAGTTGTCAACTTATTTTAGCTGAAAAATTTGCAAAATTGCCATTACTTGCTGAAAGCTAAATTTTGCTAAATTTTATGCCTCTGAAAGCGTTTTGAAAAGAAATAGTGAATGTGAGGATAAAAAGAAAAGTTGGCTAGGATAGGCGAAAAGGGAAGAAGGGAAAAGCAAGGAGGACGCTTCAGTGGGCCTATCGCCCCTCCCTCTCCTCCTCCACGAAACGGTGTACATACTCGGACACTTGTGCCCGCCTTTCTTTCCCCCACAAGCCATTTTAAGACTCACTTGGATCGATTTAATGTCTCTCAAGTCTGAGCCATTGCCTCGCCCTATCCAAACTCTGCAGGTCTCCTTTCATTCCAAAATTCAGAGCTCAATTAGCTTGATTAGAAACTGAGCTCGCCTAAAAAGTGTGAGCTACGAAACCTGAGAGTTCGCACAAAACACCTAGGACTAAACAAAAGGGGAATGGAAGGAAACTTGTTAGGGTGCAGAGCGTGCGGTGCCGAAGCAAGTTGTTCCCTGGGCGTGGGAGCAGTGGAAACCAGTCCTTCGCTTTGCTCGATGATCTGTAATTGGCTGCAAACTTCCCCCTCCACTGGGACCGCGTGACTGGCAGCTGATGTTTTGCGTGCTGGGGAAGAAGGAGGAGAGGGAATAGAAATGGGACCCTGTCCAAGGCGAGCAGGATTCCGTCCGGCATGTGATCGTGAATCATCACCGGGGAGACGAGGATCTGATCGAACTCCTCCCGCTCAGACTCCAAGGCCGCGTACTCTGGCCTGCCTAGAAAACCTATTGAAGCTCACCAGACCCTTCAGGCACCTCATCTTTGATCGAGAGTACGAATCAACGGCCTCTCAGTTCAAGCAGAAGGAAGGGCAACCGGTGCGTCGTGTTTCCTTGGTCCAAGTGCGAACGATGTGCACCACTCGGCCGGGCAGGTACATGCGACGCACCTCTTCCACTGCACAGAGAGCCACCTTAGAGGGGCCTTAGAGGGGAGGGACTGAAATTGAAACCCCTGGAGATGGTGGAGGGAAGAGGCGGGAGGTTGAGGAGAGGCTGGGCAAAGGTGGCCTGCTCAGAGCTGCGCCGGCACTGACAGCAGGGGAAGCTCTGTCCGATCACCTTCCACTTGCTCTCCTTGCCTCAAATGTCCACCCATACAGCTTAAATAGATTCATTACCCTTCAGATGTGCCTCAAAATCTTCTTTCTGAGAAATTGCCCTGAAAGAGTCAGTGCTGATCCTGAAAAGTACACCCCCATACAAGTCGCATTTCCATGAAAGACTCAACTGCAACGTCAGCAATGCAAGCTGCTCACCATGCTACTCTGCCCACTCCTCAGGACTAAAGAGCAGAGCGATAGTACAGTGGTTGAGCAGATGCATGATCTGTCCCCGGATGAGCTCCAGGTTGTAGATGCTAATCCTAGAGACGAGGTCCTTGCCGACCACCACCGTCCGCACCCAGGCCCGGGTGGCCTCGGCCCCCTCCCAGTTCAGCAAGCCGCCGGGCGGGGAGTAGGCGTAGCAGACGAGGCCCGGGTAGGCGGGGCGGAGGAGGAGGCCCAGGATGGTGGCCGTGCCGGCGCCCAGACTATGACCCACCAGCACCAGACGAGTCTCCTTCGAGTCCAGCTGGAAGAGGATCGAAAGTTTTGGCTCATTGGCATGGCTGTCTGGATTGAGAAAGACCTCTTGCTGGGCTCTTTCCAGCAGATTGTGCTCCTGCAGCTGGCGAAGGACGTAGTTGGCGGCGCAGTTGATGCCTTTGAAGATTCAGGCAAAGATTATAGAGGCTGGAGCGAGGCAGTGAAGCGACCTTTGTGACCCAGGTAGGGCACGTCAGGGCGAGGCGTGACGGGGATCTCTTCCAGGTTGGCCGTCAGATCGGTGATCACATCCTGCCAATCCAATTGTTCCACAAACCTTGAACTGGAGGGAAGGAAGATCACCGATAGAGCCAGAGTCCCGCGTATGGAGATGATGATTTCACTTCGACTTCTGTCCACGGCCACAAAGAATGCCGTTTCTCCCACCTAAAGGTCATACTGCACAGATGAAAAGGGAGATTAGAGGTGTCTAGACCTGGCAGTGGAAGTTGGCGTAGACAAGGCTGAGCTGGGGCTCTGGAGGGAGGGTGAGACTTAGAGCGGCAGCATTGCACCCGCAACAGTTGTCCTCCACCACTAACACTGCTTCCCGCCTCCAACCCATCCGCTCCTTCTTCCGAATGGAATACTCATGGAGGTCCTAATATTAATAATCCCATGGGACAGGACAGGGGATTGCTATCTTATAAAATTACTATCCCTTGTCCTGTTCCATGGGATTGTTAATATTAGGATATTTAATATTAATTAATTATTAATTAATTTAATTATTAATTAATTATTAATATTATTTATATGAACCGAGCAGCTCTGAAGAGGCGACAGCAGACGCCCTCGTGGTAGCGCATGTAGAAGAGGCAGCCGTAGGCGGCCAGCGCGAAGTTCAAGTACTGCTTCAGCTCTTTCAGCTCCGACAGCACCGCCTAAAGCCAATACTTCCCATGCTCTCTCTCCGACTGGGTCTGGGGGAAGCAACTGGGGAGGAGAGGGAGAGGAATCGGGTGGAGTCTGTCACGGCGGCGCCCGAAAGGACCTGGTGCTTGGCCTCACTCTCCAGGCGCTGTTTCTCTGCCTGCAGCTGACTGGCACGGCTGTGGTAGGAGTGGAGGAGGTGTAGGGGAACCTGCTGCAGCTTGCGAAGGAGGATGAGGCCCATGACGAGGTCGGAGGGGACCATGTCCGATTCCCAGAAGAAGTCGCTCAGGACCCGCGCCACCTCCGAGAAGGAGTCCTGCATAGTTCCGCCTTGTTTAGGGTCAACTACTGGGCTGGGGATTTTGGGCTCTGGAACAGGTTAGCCAGAAGCTGGAGAAATGAAATAGGCTCTCCCCTACACTCTCTACTCATAGGGCACAAGGCTGCAATGGGCATGCTGGTGGGGTAGGTGGACAAAAGCGAATCCCGAGGGAGGGGCTGAGGCATGCGGAGGAGTGGCTGGACCTTGTCCTCCGCGAAGCTCATGACGGACATGGCGCGTGGACGCTGGAGACCTCGCTGGCGCGACAGGCTCTGTCTCTACACACACTTACCCACTTAGGCCCTCCTGCACTCTGCCTCCCCAAACATCCCTTTTCTCATATCAACCCTGCTCAATGTGTCCAAAGTGCAGAAATACATCATTTTGAAAAAATTTTACAAGCAGAACCTAGCGTGTCTTCTAGCCAACGGAAATCAGTGCTCTGGCAGGAGTTGGGATTTGAAACCAAACTGCTCTGTTGAAGCATAATTTGGGAGCAAGAATTTGCCAACGTACCCTCTGTGGAGTTTTCGGCGGGCCCAGGTCCACGCAGCAGAGCAGCATTCGAACCCGTCGGCGCCAACTGGCCCGGTACACCAGCTCCAGATGGCTGCAACCTCTTCACCTTCACGAAAGTTTGGGGAACGAAAGTTCGTTCGTCTTCTTCAAACCTCTTCACTTTTACTGGACGTACTGGCCTGGTTTTGGACAGAAAGTGTGAGTGAGGTGCTGCTATGAGCGGTGCAGGCCTTTGGAAGGTGGAAGTGCCGGGACCTGTGGTGGTGATGCTGGACAGGGTGCAGAGATCGGCGAACCTCGCGATCGTAAGCGCTTCCCTCCGCCTCCGCTGCCCGCTTCACCCGCACCCATCTGACAAGGCCCTCCTCTTCTAGGCGCTTCCACTAGGCTCTGGCTCTGCTTTGCTCGCTATGCCTTCTCTCAGCCGATAAACTATGTGGGCACACAGGTGGGCCAGTAGCAAAAGGACTGACTTGCGACCCGCAGTGTCGAAGAAGCACCAGACGCAGAAGACGATGAGGAGGACGCTCAGGGCCTGCGCCAGCACCACCGCTGCAATCCTGCTCCTCCTTCTCACTCATTCACCCCTCTTCCTGCAAGCCTCACCGACTAGCAGGCGAGCTGCGAAGAGCCCCGGCTGCAGCTGGAAGTAGAGGCCCAGCCAGACGGAGCCCAGCACGCACTCCACCACCGTCACAGCCAGCAGAGCTGCTCTGGCGTAGAGCAGGTAGCTGACGCGCGGCCAGCGAGGGGCCTCCTCCATCTGAATAGACCTAGACAGTCCCTTCTCTCTTGTCCTTGGCTGGAGGCTAGGAATGGCAACTAGAGGTGGGCAAATGGAAAACATATTTTTCCATTTGCCCACCTCTAGTTGCCAACCCCCTTCCCTTCATCCAAGGAGAACTGTAATGAAAATCACAGCCCTCTCTCACTTGTCCTTGGATGGAGGGTAGGGGTTGGCAACTAGAGGTGGGCAAATGGAATATCTTTCTCCATTTGCCCACCTCTAGTTGCCAACCCCCTTCCCTCCATCCAAGGACAAATGTAATGAAAATCACAGCCCTCTCTCTCTCTCTTTTGCCCTTAGATGGAGTTAGGAAGGTGGAGCAACCACAGAGCCGCGGGTGGAGGCGTAGCCGAGACAGCCGTCCACCAAGACGCAGCCCAGCAGGACTGCCACCAGACTCCAGAGCTCCAGCCGGAGCAGTCTGAGGATGAGGCTCCAAAGAGGGTTTGGAAGGGAAGTGATGGTTGGAACCGGAGGGAGAGTGGCGAGGCAGTCAGCTGGCTGGCATAGTAGTCGTCCAGTGCTTGGCCTTCAGCTGTTGAGGCGGGCTCTGTCTGGGCAGCTGATATGCTCGGGAAGCCGCAGGCCAAAACGAATACCCTTCAATTGCGTCCATTTTCAAGAAAAACGGAAAAACCAAACCTACTGTCAACAAATATGTTGGGTACCATAAATTAGGACAGAAATGAGCATTATTGAATGAGCTGAACAAACGAATACCCTTTAATTGCTTTCATTGTCAGGAAAAACCGGGAAACCTATCATACTGTCAACAAATATGGTAAGCATCGTAAAATTGGACACAAATGTTTTTGAATGAGATGCAAAAAGTAGGGGCTGGAGATGGAACCAGAAGGCGTTGAAGGTGAGGGAGATGAGGGCGGGGAGGATGAGATCGTCGGAGGCCAGCGACCAGCGTCGGCCGAAGGCTATGAGACCGGGCATTGCTGAGGCCGGAGCCGCCTCTCCAGACCTTCGCTCTACATTCGCCTACATGCTCTGCAATTATCAAATCAATATTTCCAAAGACAATCAGCGGGGTAGGTAGGAATTTGAGCGAACAGTGAAAGTATGCTAAAGGTTTCCAATTAAAAAAAACAAAAATATTTCTGAAAACAAGCATCAAAAGCTTGCCCTGTAATTAAATAAGAGGCTGTCAGATTGACGCTTGAAGGAGCTCCAATTCACTTAGCTGAAGGGTTCTGCCAGGAGCCCAAGCTTAATCCATGTATGGAGGGCTAGACACCTCCATCTCTGCCTGGCCCCAGAAGAACATTGAAGCATAGGAGAAGCCAGCTAATGCATGCAGAGGTAGGGGAGGGTTGGGTGAAGGCTGGTCTAGAGGAGGCGGTGATGCATTGTCCTGGGGGCTGGAGGCAGTATGAGAAGCCCTCTGGCGTCAAAAGGGGGGAAGTGTGCCCAAACGGGCCGGTATTGATTGGGCAGGGGGAGCTGCTGAAAATGCGCGGATTTCCCGCCGCCTCTGGAAAGGCCTGTTTGCAGAGGAGCCTTCCTTCACCCCCGCTCCCACATGCCTCTCTCATCAGCTGGGGTGGGACGCGGGAAAAAACTCGGCTAGAAGAATGCCGGAATGCCCTGCATTCTTTGAGCTGTCTAGTGGGAAGGAATTTTAATTTTTGGTTGCAAGATAGGCTTTGCTAATGACTTGTTTTTTGTATTGAATTATTATTTGTCAACACAACAGAATCAAAACTTTCCTGTGACTGGTCAAATGCTAATAACTTTATTGGCTAATAATTCAAAATGTTACTGATTCTCAAAGTTCATCCGATTTAAGAAAGTGAAATGACGTGCAGAAGTGCAATTTATTATCAATTTTTGGCTTTGGAAATTGTGAAAATCATTCATATTAAAGCCAAAATTATTTGAAGCTTTTTACATTTCGTGTCGTTCAAATACACGCATCATTTGTAGTAGCTGGTTTGCAAGCCATGCTCCGAAATGAAGTGCCGCATTGTCAAGAAAGAAATCATGATTCGGTGTCCTGGTTTTGAGGGTAAGACTTTATGTCAGGGCCGAAGTGGCGATTGAATCTGAAGTAGTGGAACGGGGTTTCGGAGTTTTCCATAGCTTCTACAGGCATATGTACCATTACTGCATTCGTCCCCGAGTGGCCGAGGTTCACTGCAAAGCAACAAACATCGCAAAAACTAAATTTATTATCTAATAATTGAGCCAATGTGCAACAGAGCTGAAATTCGATGACACACGGCCTAGCCTGTGAGGCAGAGGAAGCAGAGGACGAAAGCTTACAGCATGCTGGACTTGGGCTTAGGCTGCTGGTTTTGGAACGACGTTCAGAACGAGGGACAACCTCTGGCAGACAGAATAAGAAACTGAACGAGCTTAAACGAAGTCCCTGTAGATTTCCTTTTTCTGCCTTAATGCAATCAGCGCTACGGATTCTGTGCTGTTTGGTTAGAATCATTTAGCGAAACACCGTTTTACGCAAAAATATATTTGGCCCAAGAGATGGAAAAATTAGGAAAAAATTATGGAAAGGAGTTCGTTTCGGCCTAGATTCGGTTAGGGAAAGCAAAACAGAACCAAAATTTGGTCACCAAACGCAGTCTGCAACTTGAGGCATACAAAGCACTGACACTCTAATCGAAGATTTGCACAGCATTAGATTGAACAATCAATGAAGCACGTATAAAAGCCTACTGAATAAGCTTACATTACACCTAGCAAAGATGACTGCAATAAGGAAAAAATGAATAGCCATGTTATAACAACTCAAAAACTGCCTAAAAAAGAATGACTTTTAGCCTTGCAAGAGCAAGTTTTCCGGCCCCCACCACGGGGAGGTGGTCGGTGTATATCGAAAACGCTTCATTTTTTTAAACCCAGCACTTTATTGCCCCAATATATCAAACAGGTCCTATACGTAAGGAAAATGCAAAAAAAGTTCCGTGAAGCGCCAATTCCTGAGCTGCTAGCGCTGAATGTTCGATTTTGGCTCTAAAATGGCATTTTTGCCTTATTTTGGCCTATACTGGTCCAGGACATGGCGCTTCACAGCGCTTTTTTAACATATTCTGTTCATTTAGGCTATGATAGAATTATTTAGGCTGTGAAGCGCCAGTGAAGCGCCTACTTTTTATGCACTTCCATCACCTTGGAGCCAATTTTGGCTCTAAAACGGCAAATTTGCCTTATTTTGGCCTATACTGGTCCAGGACATTGCGCTTCACGGCGCTTTTTTGACATATTCTATTCCTTTAGGCTATGATGGAATTATTTAAGCTGTGAAGCGCCTGTGAAGCGCCTACTTTTTATGCACTTCCATCACCTTGTAGCCAATTTTGGCCCAAAAACGGCATTTATGCCTTATTTGGCCTATACTCGTCCAGGACATGGCGCTTCACGGCACTTTTTTGACATATTCTATTCCTTTATAGATGATATATAGAATGATATGATAGGCTATGATAGAATTATTTACGCTGTGAAGTGCCTGTGAAGCGCCTACTTTCGATCCCTCAAATTGTTATCGAAGACAAAAATCGAATAAGTACCGTACAAAGGTAGGAAATAGTATGCAATGCATGTAACATCGGAGAAGGTCTGTTAGACGTGCAATTTTTTAGATGCTGATAGAAGGTGTAAGTTATGATCATGGGGTTTAGTGGTTTTTCTTGCGGGGGTCCAGGCGCTTGACAAGCCCCTTGCACTCTTCGGATTTGGCCTCGAGAGCGGCCTGGAGCCCCTGGCTGGCCGTTTCCAGATGCTGCTTTCCGTTGCCGTTTCCCGCAGCTTTCCGCTGGCCGTTTCCCGCAGCTGCTTCTCGCGGTTGGCCTTTGCGTCCATCTCATCCAAACGACGCTCCATCATCTCGCGCTCTCGCTCCCAGAGGCAACTTCTCTTTTTCCGCCATCGCCTGACCCCAATCAAATTGGTTTAGATTTTTTTGACAAACTAGAATTTGTATTTACCTTGATGTGGGCATTGCTGTTCTGAAGAAGCTTGTAGTCGTTGGTAGTGGTCTGAAGGGACTCGCGTAGTTCGGAATTCTCGTGTAGAAGGAGCTGGGTGTGAGCGCGCTCTTTCAGGAGTGCATCTGACAAAGGGTATAGAGAAGAGATTGAGTACAGAGAAGAGACATGGGTAGGCACCTTCGATGTAGCCCTTGCTACCGATGTGGTCCTTGGACTTCTGCCCGCCCTGGCCATTGCCGGGGTTGGGCTTGGGCAGTGCCTGTCCATCGCCGGGGATGGGCTTGGGCTGTGGAGCCCGGTCTTCTCATTCTTTGCAGGCGGCGGGTACTTGTTACCCCATGCTGCCCCCACGTCTCTCGGCATCAGTCCTGTCCTTGAGTGCTTTGGTGGAGTAGGGAAGAGGCGTTCAGGTATTGGTGGGAGCTTGGAGAGGTCGCAGCTGGTCAGCTCGGCAGCAGAGCCACTCTGGCTCTCTTCAAAGTGCTTGACGGCCTCCTCGGAAGGGCAGGCGGCAGATGAAGGAGGGCTTTGGCTTTTGGGGCGAGGACTGGAGGAGAGGTGAGGGGTCAACGCCTTTTCGAAGTAGGCGTTGAACCAGAGGCAAATCCTCGTCTGCCTCGTTTGCCGCTTTCATCTTCTCAATCTTCTTCTGTGGACTGAGCAATTTCACCTTCTTCTTCGTCGGTGGCGCAGGCTTCTTCCATGTTTCTTCTACCTCGTTGTCCCCGTGTTCTGCTGACTCTTCGGCTGTCATGGAGAGGATGGCAGACTTGGGCCGGGCGCTTCACAGGCGCTTCACAGCTTAAATAATTCCATCATAGCCTAAAGGAATAGAATATGTCAAAAAAGTGCCGTGAAGCGCCATGTCCTGGAAGAGTATAGGCCAAATAAGGCATAAATGCCGTTTTTGGGCCAAAATTGGCTACAAGGTGATGGAAGTGCATAAAAAGTAGGCGCTTCACAGGCGCTTCACAGCTTAAATAATTCCATCATAGCATAGGGCCGAACTTGGCATCACTGTCAAATTTTTGCCTTTTTCTGGAAAATTTGATGCACAACCAGCAATATTTTTCCACCGAAATGTGCTTAAGGATTAGATTAAGCAACCCTGAAAAGGAATTTGATTAATATTGATTTTTAAAAGAGCATGAGGTTTTTTACTGGAAAAATTTTACCATAGCCAAAGCCTCCTATGTTATAACATAGGGCAATTTTTGAGGTGACCGAATTTGCAAGGCTGTAGCTCATATGGGCTTCATCTGTTACAGGTCAGAAGGGTATCAAAAGATGGCAAATTTTATGAAAAATTCAAAAATGAGGTCGATTTGGGGGCACTTCATAGTAAAAAATTGAAAAAATCGCCAAAAACTTCGTTTTTGAGAGTGTTCAATTTTATCAATTTTGGGCCCCTTTGGGCTTATTTATGGCCTCAGGTCAGCTTCAGCACATTTATTTTGACAGGATAAGCTTTGCCTGCCCCTAAGCTTCAAAATGATATGCATTACTCCCGGACGAAGCTGTTTTGTTTGGTGCTATGAGCCAAAAGTAGTCGGTAATCTCCAGTTTCCAAAACTTGCTCCAGTTTTTTCACTGACTTTACGTTTTTGGTTATATCTTGGGCTAGGATTCATCTTTTTGAAAAATTCCAACGGGAGAGAGATCGCAAAAACTTGCTCTACAATCCTGATAATGCAGTTGGTCAACTCAAAAATTTCTCTTTTCCAGCTACTTTTGACGCCTTATGTAAAACGTCTCTTAAGAACTCTTTTCAGGCGCGCTCACACAAAATACAGGTGACACAGCAGATTCCACTCGTAGTAGGGAAATTTCCTTGACTTTACACTCGAGGCAATTGTTTTTTTGGGAGAAAAGAGCTTACTTTCGGCTTGCCGATGGTACCATTTATTTCCTCAACTTTTAAGATACAAAAACAAAACTCAGTTTAGTTATTCATTAAAATCATTTTAATTTTAGTGTATGTGTTTAATGTACATATGTTCTGTTTTTATTATTGTTCTGTATTATTTTCAATTTAAATTTCTTTGGTTTTACAATCGGAAAATTTGATTTTTAGGAGAAAAGAGCTTTACTTTCAGCTTGCCGATGGTACCAGATATTTCTTCTACCTTAAAAATGCAAAAATAAAAATTAACTAATTTAATCAGATTAATTTTGCCAGCTTCGAACCCAATAGGCTCAGCCATAAGCCAGTCGTTTTACCATTACACCACAGGGGCGCATAGATTTGTTGTTAAGGGAGTAGTTTAATAGTTTCATGCAAATCTGCGCAGTTGAGCACTGGGTTCAAGTAAAGGGGGGAGATCGAATAAATACCTACTCTCGTTGATTAGCAGATGCGAAGCAGCAGCAGCAGGGCAGGGCAGCAGGAGTTCGGACGGCAACTTGTTTTCGATTTTCTCCATCAAATCCGAACTTTTATGCTGCTTTTCGCGAGTACCCCCATAATTCGATGTTGCCCTTTCCGTTGCAGCAAAAATCAGTGCAATCGGTGCTATCTGGGTTGAGAAAAACGCTTATCAATTTCAAGATCTAGCATTAACCCTCAAAACATACACATGGGTCGAAAAGAGGGCCTGGGCGCTGACGGTCGCTTTGCTCCCTCGCGCCAGGCCAATCTGTGCATATCTCGAAGTTTAAACTCAAGGAATTTTCATGCAGTTGACTAAATACCTACTTTTTTTAGAAACATAGTTAGTCTATACCGGATGGCGGGCGCATGCCTACCAGGAGTAGGGGCTTGTCCCCTACAAGGAGTACCTTTCAAGATTCCAACTGAAGGGCTTAGACGCATGCTCGGCCTCGACGAATTACGAATCCACGAATTACGTGTTTTAGCAAATTGTTTCAGCTTTTCAGTGGTGCTAATTTTGACATACATACCATGGAGAAAGAAATTTTCCAATCAATTCACGTTTTTGAGAGCGATTCTGTTCGATTTTGCGCTCTACCCATTTCGCTTATGTTTCAATGAAGCCAAACTGCGCATTTTTTTAAACTGATGCGCAGGTTAGCTTGTATGCATTAGGTTTGTGAGCTTTATGGGGTCTTAAAGAGTGACAGCGACCTAGCTATGAATGGTGGTAGATATCACATAATCGAATTGATTGAAGAAATTCTTGGTTTAAATCTAGGACATCAATCAAAACCAAATGACCCCTCCAGATGGCAAAATTCTTGAAATTTCAAAAGGGTCGGCATTGTTTGAAGCCTTGTTCATGTGGCAAATAGTCTTGTTATTTGGTGGCAAGTAAGATTAATGTCCACATGGTCAAGAAATAGACAAGTTTAAAATGCTACAGCATGCGAAGGTTATGAATTTTCAATCATCAAAAAGATCTAGACAAGATGTAACACAATCGTGATTTATTTTGAGACAATTGAAATTCATTTTGAGCAAAAATTTTAACAGATATTGGCATTGATATTGGCCCATCTAAAAACTCAACTGCTCATTCATAAGCAGGTGGCAATTTTGGCACAAAAAGGGTAAATGCTGTAAAACAGATAACTAGCTTAAGCGAAATAAAAATATAGCTAAATTCTGTATAATTTAAACAAATAATAAAATTTCAAAAAATTTAAAAATTTAAACATAAAGTTTTTATAACAAAGAAACAGACAATTCTGAAATCAAAAAGTGTACAGGGTGGTTGTAGCCCCCTCTGTAGGGGGGATACAACCATGGTTGTGGCCCCCTCTGTAGGGGGGGGGGATACAACCAGGTTGTGGCCCCCCCCTCTAGGGGAGATTATAACTGGTTGTATCCCCCCCTCTAGGGGGGCGGGACATGCCTCTACATTTTGCAGGCATTTAAAGTGTGATCGATTTTGATTTTAATGTAAATAATGTTCCAAATTTATCTTTTTTCCGTGAGGCCTAAAATGATTTAATATGGTTTAAAAAACCTCGTTATTTTAGCAAAAACTGCAATGATTTACCGAGGCAGTGTTTCTGCCATAAATTGTCGCCTGCTTATGAATGAGCAGTTGAGTTTTTTGATGGACCAATATCAATGACGTTAATCTGTTAAAATTTTTGCTCAAAATGAATTTCAATTGTCTCAAAATAAATCTCAAAAATGAATTACATCTTGTCTAGATCTTTTTGATGATTGAAAATTCATAACCTTTGCATGCTGTAGCATTTTAAACTTGTGATATATTCGGGTGTATTTGAGGTTGGAATTTAAAATTTCATTGGAAACTCGGTTTGGTAACCTATGGTAAAAACTTGAACAAGGCTTAGGCTAATAAGCTCACAAAAGGAAATTAAGAAATATTGATTTTTTGATGAGCAGAAAGTTTTTTAGTGCCAAAATTTAAAGCTAGCAAAAGTGTCCTATGTTTTAACATAGGGCCGATCTGGGTGTGACACAAAAACGTGCTTGTAGTTCATTCTGCTCCGGTGTTTCTGATTTCGGGAATCCTTAGAGAATCCTAGGGCGCGACAGCGCCCTAGTTATGAATGGGCGATCGAGTTTTTGGGTGGTTGCATGTCACGGCCTTGAGCTTCTTGGATATTGGTTAAAACTATAGACATATGCATATCGATCGAAAGCTCTCAGGGTGCTGCAGATGACCAAAATCGTCAAATTTTGATTTAGGCCCTAGAATTTTAGAAATCTTGAAAAAACCTCCAAAAATCGTTCAAAAACAGGACATTGCTAACTTTGAAGTGTTCTAATTTTAGAACAAAAACGAAATTCAAAAATCGAAGAATTACGTGTATTAGGAAATTTTCTGGCCAATCTGGTGATATATTTGGTGGCCTAAGTTATCTGGCAAAATTTCTCAATCAATTCACGTTTGTGAAAGAGATTTTGCTGTCATCTACCCATTTATCTAATGTTTCAGTGCACTTAAACTGCGCAGTTTTAAATGTTCCGCTGCCCTCGTTTTTTAATTGATGCTCAGGTTGTCATAGGATTGAAATCCATCTAAGCCTTCCATGTGCATATTCCCATAACAAGGGCGCGTTACAAAGAGAAATTTCCCAATCAATTAACTGTTATGAACAACAGTAATTTAAATTTAAAAATTACAAAAATACTGTCTTAAAGTCTTGTTCATGCGGCAAACGAACTCTTGGTCTTGTCCATGTGGTAAATAAAATATTTCCACATGAACAAGATATTGACAAGACTGAAATGCTACAGCATGCAAAGCTTATGAATTTTCAATCATCAAAAAGATCAAGACTAGGTGTTACACAATCGTGGTTTATTTCGACTAGAATTGAGACACGTTTGGAGTGAAAATTTTGTCAGGCCCATTTCATCAGTATTGGTGCATCTAAAAACTCCACTGTTCATTCATAAGCAGGCGGCAATTTTGGCACAAAGAGGACAAAAACTAAAGAGAATGATACCAAGATTAAAGAAAATAAAATATAACAATAGAGTTAAATGCCATAAAGTTAAATAAAATTAGTTTGCTAAATTTGTAGCTATAATAAAATCGAATCTGATTGATATTGAAGAAATGGTAAACTCAATTTGAAATTAGCTAAGGTAAAATTAAATTTTGCTGGCATTTGCAATATGGCAAATTTTGATTTTAATGTGAATCACGTTGTAATTTAGACATTTTATCTTTTTTTGTGAGGCTTGAAAAGAATAACTGAATAAGGTGCAAATAACTAATTCTTAAATAAAAAAAAAACAAGGAATGTACTGCCATAAATTGTCGCCTGCTTATGAATGAACAGTGGAGTGTTTAGATGCACCAATACTGATGAAATGGGCCTGACAAAATGTTCACTCCAAACGTGTCTCAATTCTAGTCGAAATAAACCACGATTGTGTAACACCTAGTCTTGATCTTTTTGATGATTGAAAATTCATAAGCTTTGCATGCTGTAGCATTTCAGTCTTGTAAATAAGAATGAAAATATGGAATGTCCAAAATTACGGAATAAATAAGAATGAAAATAAACGTTCCTCAAAATTAGAGTTGAAAATGAGAATAAATATATATTTTATAACGTTAAGAAATATGGCTTAAAAATATAGCATAAAATAAGAATAAAATATGTGATTTTTATGAAATAGAAATAATGTGTATTTTATTATTTCATATTCCCTATGCCGTATTCTTATTTTTTAATGTTATTTTCAATTTTATAAGCCTTATAAAATTGAAAATCTTTATTGAGTCAGATTATAGTTGTGAAAAACACCCATGCAATCCACAACTGCCACAGTACTCCATCAGCCCTCTCCACCAGTAATTGGCTTTCTCCACCTGCGATTGGCCTGCTCAATAGACGCAGCAAACACAGAGCTTTAATCAAAAAAAAGTTTGCTCAATTTGGTTAAGAATTCAGCAAGTTATGCCCAAAAAATTTTTCAAAAAGTTTCCGTCTGATCTGTCCGCCGTCCACCGTCTGCCATCCGTTTTGTCCGGCAGCCATACTGGCAGGGTCTGGGGCTACAAACTCAATGTCACTATAGTAAATCGACCCTGCAGGGTGGCATGGTGGGTCCAGAATTTTGATTTTTGGTCTCCTTTATGCCGAAATTGAGGTTGGAAAGTTGATTAAACATAAGGGGGGACCCTTATGAAAAATTCCGAAAATCTTAAATAACACTTCCTAGAGTGCTCTTAGGGCAAAACCAAGCACAGATTTGGAATCCTTGTCAAAAACTACACCAAACTAAGTGTAAAAATTAGCAAATTTTGAAAAAAATTTGCACTGCCGGCCACCCCACTATCCACCCCACTGGTCACTCAAAAGGGGAAGTCCATGGTTTTTCAACCAATTTCAAATGTAAGCACAGTTTTAGAATCGGTACATATGACTTGTGAACAAAAAAACTCAGGTCTACTTGGCAATTCTTAAAATTGGGGCCGTGCGAGCGAAGCAGAAGCATGGTCCCCTCTTAGCGACCAGCACACTCTATTACGGCTTTTGAAAATATGATTGACTGCGAAATAGATAGACGAGCCTACTCACAGCTCTGCAACTTGCCCACGGAATACTTGGCAGTCAATCATATTTTCAAAAGCTGTAATAGAGTGTGTTGGGTGCCTTGGATACTGCCAACTTCGTAACTATAGTCCCAGGTAATCTCCTCGCCAGCTTTCACCGTCTTCAGCGTGAAGAAGGCTACCCAGGGGAAGCTTACCATCAATTCATGCTTTCTCGTGGAATGAAGTGGAAAGTAAGACCCACACCGAAGGTCATGCGTGTCGAGCAGGACGTTCTGGACAAAGCAGGTAGGACACCTAAGGGTTCCAGTCTTCGTTAGGGATAGAAGCAATATGGAAAGCTGAAACTGGCCTACAGGAGTGGTTGAAGTAGCGACTGATGTTGCGCGCATCAATGACAAAAGGGTTCTCGGCGTCAAAGTACCTTGAAAAAAGTTTAGCAGGTTGGCCCATGTTTACTACTTTAGATTGAGCCTTACTTGCTGAGCGAGAAGGTGGCTTCTTTGGGCGCCTTCTCCATATCGAGCCGAGTAGGGGCAAGCTGCGAAGGCTCAAGGCTGGCCACAATCCTAGCTCTGAAACAGGACAAATAAAAATATTCTCATTTCTTCTTGTGTAATCTAATCTAATGCAAGATTTTCCCTACTGAGTGTTCAAGTTATGAGGGAACGCCTGATTTGGGCAATCACCACTGCCTCAATTTTGAATGAAACAAAAAATCCCTTGGTGGAAAATGTATCCAAGTGTCTAGTTTTGGCCTGTAAGTTTATTTGAAGATTCGTTTTGATACAAGCAATTTACAAACAAATATATGGCGCAGAGCGCAATACGTGACCACGGAGCTAACTAAACACACCAAAAAAATACCTTTCAGGAAAAAAAGTTTGTCCAAACCTGTTGAGAATTTGCCCTTTCCCAGCATACCCCATTTTTTCAAGCTTTCCACCCAAAAAAACTTATATTTCAATTGCTCCAATACCAGCTCCACCCCTCCAGGTCTTCCTAAAATTGGGGCCGTGCGAGCAGAGCGGAAGCACGGTCCCCTCTTAGCCAAGGACCAACCCTATTACGGATTTTGAAAATATGATTGCCTGCCAAATATTCCATGGGCAATTTACAGAGCTGTGAGTAGGCTCATCGGACGCAGCAAACACAGAGCTTTAATTTAAAAAAAGTTTGCCAAATTTGGTTGAGAATTGGGCAAGTTAAGGTCAAAAACTTTTTTAAAAGTGTCCATCCGTTATCCGTCCACCGTGCGCCGTCCGCCGTGCGCCATCCGCCATGCGCCGTATGCCATATGTTCTGACCGGGAGGCATACTGGCAATATCTGGGGCTCCAGTCTCAACGTCACTATAGTATATCGACCCTGGAGGGTACCATGGTGGGTCCAGAATTTTGATTTTTGGCCTCCTTTATGCCAAAATTGAGGTTGGAAATTTGATTGAACATAAGGGGGGACCCTTACAAAAAAACCTAAAATCTTAAATAGCATTTGCTAGGATGCTCGGATGTTAAAGACAAGCACATATTCGGAGTCCTTGCAAAAAACTACACAAAAAACTGTCTGTAAAATATTGAAAATTTGAAAAAAAATTTTGACCATTTCTGACCTATATAAATTGGCCGCCCTTCATAAATTGGCCTAAACTAACTAACTAGCCACTTGAATCATTAACTCAAATATTGTATTCCCTTTAGTTGATCCAAGCTAAGCTACCCAGACAAGTGATTTTTCCTGAAATTTGGGGTCTGGGACTTAGGGGTTTTTTTGGGGTGAATACTTAGTACTGCCCCCAGGCCAAGTCCTGGGCGGCAGTTAAAAAATGGCATAACTTAGGTTACAGGGGGGGGAGGCCTTTTCCGTACACCTAACTTTAAAAATTTATTTCTCCAGCCCACAATAAGTTAGAGAGTTGAAAATTGGTACGGAACTAGGTCCAACCCTCCTTCGTTTACATAAAAATTTGCGGCTCATTTCATTGAGAAGAACTTGAGAAACAGTCAATTTTGTAAGGTCACTCGAAAATAAATGCAACGCGACAGTGAATTTTTTTTTCACCTGATTTTGAGGCTTGATTTCTCGACCCCATCAAAACCGTTTGAGCCCAAAATTTCACACAATTTAGGTCCAAGTGTCCTTAACTTGCACATAAATTTTTGTCTCTCTAGGTACTCCCTGTGGTGAGAAACAGCCTTCGGAGTACACCACACTTTTCCCCCTTTCCTATGGTTAAGGGCCAGTCCAGCTGGAAAATTCTATGAAATCATAGAAAAAAGAAAAAGGTTGTTTCATTTAAAAGGCTGTTTCTCGACAAAGGTAGCACCTAGAAAAACAAAAATTAATATGTAGGTTAAGGACACTTAGATCTAAATTGTGTGAAATTTTGGGCTCAAACGGATTTGATGGGGCTGAGAAATCAAGCCTCAAAATCAGGTGAAAAAAATTTCACTGTCGCGTTGCATCAATTTTTGAGTGACCTTACAAAATTGACTGTTTCTCAGGTTCTACCTAATGAATTGAGCCGCAAATTTTTGTGTAAACGAAGGAGGGTTGGACCTACTTCCATACCAATTTTCAACTCTCTAACTTATTGTGGGCTGGAGAAATAAATTTTTAAAGTTAGGTGTACGGAAAAGGCCTCCCCCCCCCTGTATACTGAAGCTTTTTTCATGATTTAAACGCCATTCAAAAGGGATTTTTATGGCAAGAATGATAGTGGCATGTGGCATGATTTTTATGGCATGAGGCTTATTTCAAAATACCAGAGACCCGAAATTCAATTTTCGGTTTTTGAAACATCAGGCTGATGGATTTGTGCAAAATTGCAAAAAAAAAATCAAATTGATGGCCAGATTCATGTTCAGCGTCAAAACTTACCTACTGGGGCCCAAATTTAGAACCATTTGCCAAATATTTACCCCCATTTTACCCCCTTTTTTTGATCATTTCTCTTAGAGCAGCTGAGTCGTTCACAAAAAATTGATCTGCAGTGTTCGAAAGTCTAATTTTTTTACAATTTTGTAAACAACGAGGCCCATTTTTCTGAAAATTCAGGTTTTTTTTACCTATATTTTCCAATCCATGGCTCCTGAGACCTTGGACCAGTTGAGATATTCGAGTTTGAAAATGAAAACTTCAATTTTACTCCTATGTTTATAACATAGGCAAAAATTGACTCAAAAATTTTTGTCTCAAAATTTCATTTTTTTGGCCCCGGGAATGGAATGGGGAGGTGCTCCGTGGTCACCTATTGCGCTTTGTACCATATTCTTGTTAGGATGAACTACGCTTACAAGATGTTCGTGAGAGAAACGGGACGAAACGATGCCCTCTTCAAGAGGCCAACCTGTTCATGGTGCAGAATATTGCTGAGCACTGGAGAACGGCATCAACCTGCAGGACTGCCATCATATCGACGTCACTGCTGTTCATGCTTCTTCTGCAAACAAATACTACTTTTTGAATAAAGTATTTCACAGAGATTTTCATCAGTGGTATAGTCGACTGAAAGGAGAAAAGGAATTGCGATGCAGATAAGAGCTCGCATACTGACCTTTCACTTTCTGTCTGACCTTTCTCAAACTAAAGCTGCAGGTTTTCGTAATAAGCAGCCAGGTTCGTACAGTTCGTTCGTACATGTTTTATAAGGCTTAACATAGAAAGCCCCAATTGTTCTGATTTTTTCATTGAAAAGAGGCTTTTTTCTGTTTTTCTTTTAATATCATATCGAAAGCAGTGCCGTTCTCGCTTATCTTTAGCTGTTTCCATGTGGATTTTTTTGAAGAAAGGGCATGGTACATAACCATTTACCAAAAATACGTACAGGCAATAAAAAATAGTGCTGAAATCGCCAGTTTTGTAACTTGCCAGGCAGAGGGCATCATACAAATAACTTGCATGACAGAAAAGCATGCTGCAGCTTCATTCTCAGTTGTAGTTCGCTGCAGTCCGAAAAAAACTTTTAAACCATCTGCATCTTCAGCAATCCTTACTCTCCCTCCCACCAATCATGGTCCATGGGAAGGCCTCAAAATGAGTAGCCATGATCCGCGTTGAAATCAGCAGAAGACTATCCACACAAAGCTTCAGCTCAGATAGCAAATGAAGCTTTCGCTAGATGGCGCTGGCATGCAGGTCGCGCACATTTTGCAGCGCTCCTCAACCCCAAAACATGCAGTCCACAACAGTGGTGCAATCCAGCCCCTACTGCAATCTCACCCTCTTTACTCTCCCTCCCACCAGGCATGGACAAGCTTTCACTGGATGAGCTGGCCTTGGTGCTGGGTCAGCTGAGCCACCGGGAGCAGTTGCGACTTCGCGGCGTCTGCAGCAGCTGGAGCAGCGTCGTGGAGCGCAACTCTGCCCGTGTGAACAGGTTTTCTCACACTGCCTTTTTGCCAGCTTTGGGAGCTGATTGGGATGGAGGGCATGGATTTTGAGCCTGAAAAAGGTCGGCAGACATCTGGAGACCAACCTGGGCCACCTCACAAGGACCTGGCGCGCAAATGACAGCCGCACTGCCGGCCTCCTGCAGTTCCTCAACCGTTGCGGGGCCCAGTTGGAGACGCTGGAGCTCATCAACTATCCGTTGGCTCTTTGTCTTTGCCTCCAATCAGCACTTGCCAAATCATGTCAGCTGAGACCAAGTAGAGCATCAATCCTCATTAAATAGTTGCTGATTGAGAAAGAAATGTCTAAAGGAGCAAATGTTTTGGATGCGCGGTGTTCAGGAAGCAAGGCAGTTCGAAGCTGTGTCTGGGTCTATAGTGGCTGGAGGCGAACTGCCTTCGCTCCCTCGTCCTCTGCCACAGCTACACCACCCGCTCCGAGCACCAGGCAGCTCTCAAGCAACTGCTTCAGGTGTGTATGTTCACAATGGACCATGGACAATGGAGTTAAACAATCCCCCATTTATATTATATTCTCCCCAGTCAGCCTTCTGCTTAGTCTTAGGCTGAGGTAGAGATCTGTTGCTTCACTGATGATGGTTGATCTATAAAGGGGGCTTTAGCAGAGTCCCTTTCAATTTCATAACTTCACACCTCAACAGCTTGAGCTCTCGTAGGCGCAGGAGAGTCTGGAATGTCTGGTGGTGGGCATCGATCGTGGCTCGGTGAATCTGGGGCTGGCAGATTTGCCGCTGCCTTCGCTCTCCATCCTCTGTCTCCTGGTTGACGACCAGATCCGTTGGCATATTCTTCCCTGGCTCCAGCACTTTCTCCTGGCAGAGACTTACATAGAGCCTTGCAGGACAGGACTTGGAGCTACCGCAGCCGCGTGTGCTGGAGCAGTTGGACCTCCTTCTTCTCCATGCCTCTTATCGCGTCACCCATACTCTCCAGGTTTTCTTCTTTTTCCCAACGCCCAACCTTCGAATCGAGCAGCAAGAGGCCGTAAGGGTCAAAAAAGATAAGCCTTCGAATAGAAACCATCCGCTGATTATCATACTGAGCTGAATGTCGGCATTGGATGCTGTATGGATAGAACGAGGAGCTGTTTTTGCCAGGATCCCTTGGCTGGGATGGGGCGGGAGCAGTGGCAGTTGGCCGAGAAGGTCTATCTCTCCGTCCGTCCCAACCTCAACTGTTCCCAAGCCTTCCCCTTAGGGCAGCCGTGGAGATGCGATGATTGCAGGGCAGGAGTTGCTGGCCAAGGCCGAGCGCCCTCTCTCCTTCCCCCTCGGCAGTCCATTCCCGCCGCCGCCGTTCGCGCCGCTCCCGCGGGGAAAACGCCAGGTCATTGCCTGCTGCCCTGGCCTAGGCGCACGAGTGCCCAGTAAGTGGCGCAAATATAATTAGCGGGAGCCTATCTAGTTGCTGTCTTTGTTTTCGGCGTGATTCTTGTCCATAAAACGAGCATGTCAGAATGTTGTTCCTTGCAAAGCACGGCGGCTATTGTTTCCTTTCTAGACCGTTTTTGATCCACTCCCATCTCATGCATTCATTTGATTGCCAGACCAATCGCTTGTCAATGAACTCTAGAAACACCTGAGGAGGCACTTTTTCTGCAGCAGACAGTTTCCAGCCAGCATGCATCTGCCTAATTGCAAAAGAAAAACGTAATCATTTATAATCTTACTCCATGCAGTGAGACACAAAGCTTTGACAAATGTTTTCGCATGCTGGCGGCAAAGCTAAAATCTAAAGTAAGCAATAAGTAGCGCAAATATATTTATCGGAAGCCACAGTTGCTGCCTTTGTTTTCGGCAAGCTTCAAGCCATAATAGCCAGTCTGTCTAGGCATTATTTCCGTGCCAAGCACGGCAGCTATTTTCCCCATGAACCTCTGTCAATCTACTCCCATTCATTTGATTACCAATCCCCGTCTCTCGTCATCAAAATCATCCTTCAAGGCAGCCGTTTTTTGAAGGCAGCAGAAATCATAGAAAAAAGAAAAAGGTTGTTTCATTTAAAAGGCTGTTTCTCGACAAAGGTAGCACCTAGAAAAACAAAAATTAATATGTAGGTTAAGGACACTTAGATCTAAATTGTGTGAAATTTTGGGCTCAAACGGATTTGATGGGGCTGAGAAATCAAGCCTCAAAATCAGGTGAAAAAAATTTCACTGTCGCGTTGCATCAATTTTTGAGTGACCTTACAAAATTGACTGTTTCTCAGGTTCTACCTAATGAATTGAGCCGCAAATTTTTGTGTAAACGAAGGAGGGTTGGACCTACTTCCATACCAATTTTCAACTCTCTAACTTATTGTGGGCTGGAGAAATAAATTTTTAAAGTTAGGTGTACGGAAAAGGCCTCCCCCCCCTGTATACTGAAGCTTTTTTCATGATTTAAACGCCATTCAAAAGGGATTTTTATGGCAAGAATGATAGTGGCATGTGGCATGATTTTTATGGCATGAGGCTTATTTCAAAATACCAGAGACCCGAAATTCAATTTTCGGTTTTTGAAACATCAGGCTGATGGATTTGTGCAAAATTGCAAAAAAAAAATCAAATTGATGGCCAGATTCATGTTCAGCGTCAAAACTTACCTACTGGGGCCCAAATTTAGAACCATTTGCCAAATATTTACCCCCATTTTACCCCCTTTTTTTGATCATTTCTCTTAGAGCAGCTGAGTCGTTCACAAAAAATTGATCTGCAGTGTTCGAAAGTCTAATTTTTTTACAATTTTGTAAACAACGAGGCCCATTTTTCTGAAAATTCAGGTTTTTTTTACCTATATTTTCCAATCCATGGCTCCTGAGACCTTGGACCAGTTGAGATATTCGAGTTTGAAAATGAAAACTTCAATTTTACTCCTATGTTTATAACATAGGCAAAAATTGACTCAAAAATTTTTGTCTCAAAATTTCATTTTTTTGGCCCCGGGAATGGAATGGGGAGGTGCTCCGTGGTCACCTATTGCGCTTTGTACCATATTCTTGTTAGGATGAACTACGCTTACAAGATGTTCGTGAGAGAAACGGGACGAAACGATGCCCTCTTCAAGAGGCCAACCTGTTCATGGTGCAGAATATTGCTGAGCACTGGAGAACGGCATCAACCTGCAGGACTGCCATCATATCGACGTCACTGCTGTTCATGCTTCTTCTGCAAACAAATACTACTTTTTGAATAAAGTATTTCACAGAGATTTTCATCAGTGGTATAGTCGACTGAAAGGAGAAAAGGAATTGCGATGCAGATAAGAGCTCGCATACTGACCTTTCACTTTCTGTCTGACCTTTCTCAAACTAAAGCTGCAGGTTTTCGTAATAAGCAGCCAGGTTCGTACAGTTCGTTCGTACATGTTTTATAAGGCTTAACATAGAAAGCCCCAATTGTTCTGATTTTTTCATTGAAAAGAGGCTTTTTTCTGTTTTTCTTTTAATATCATATCGAAAGCAGTGCCGTTCTCGCTTATCTTTAGCTGTTTCCATGTGGATTTTTTTGAAGAAAGGGCATGGTACATAACCATTTACCAAAAATACGTACAGGCAATAAAAAATAGTGCTGAAATCGCCAGTTTTGTAACTTGCCAGGCAGAGGGCATCATACAAATAACTTGCATGACAGAAAAGCATGCTGCAGCTTCATTCTCAGTTGTAGTTCGCTGCAGTCCGAAAAAAACTTTTAAACCATCTGCATCTTCAGCAATCCTTACTCTCCCTCCCACCAATCATGGTCCATGGGAAGGCCTCAAAATGAGTAGCCATGATCCGCGTTGAAATCAGCAGAAGACTATCCACACAAAGCTTCAGCTCAGATAGCAAATGAAGCTTTCGCTAGATGGCGCTGGCATGCAGGTCGCGCACATTTTGCAGCGCTCCTCAACCCCAAAACATGCAGTCCACAACAGTGGTGCAATCCAGCCCCTACTGCAATCTCACCCTCTTTACTCTCCCTCCCACCAGGCATGGACAAGCTTTCACTGGATGAGCTGGCCTTGGTGCTGGGTCAGCTGAGCCACCGGGAGCAGTTGCGACTTCGCGGCGTCTGCAGCAGCTGGAGCAGCGTCGTGGAGCGCAACTCTGCCCGTGTGAACAGGTTTTCTCACACTGCCTTTTTGCCAGCTTTGGGAGCTGATTGGGATGGAGGGCATGGATTTTGAGCCTGAAAAAGGTCGGCAGACATCTGGAGACCAACCTGGGCCACCTCACAAGGACCTGGCGCGCAAATGACAGCCGCACTGCCGGCCTCCTGCAGTTCCTCAACCGTTGCGGGGCCCAGTTGGAGACGCTGGAGCTCATCAACTATCCGTTGGCTCTTTGTCTTTGCCTCCAATCAGCACTTGCCAAATCATGTCAGCTGAGACCAAGTAGAGCATCAATCCTCATTAAATAGTTGCTGATTGAGAAAGAAATGTCTAAAGGAGCAAATGTTTTGGATGCGCGGTGTTCAGGAAGCAAGGCAGTTCGAAGCTGTGTCTGGGTCTATAGTGGCTGGAGGCGAACTGCCTTCGCTCCCTCGTCCTCTGCCACAGCTACACCACCCGCTCCGAGCACCAGGCAGCTCTCAAGCAACTGCTTCAGGTGTGTATGTTCACAATGGACCATGGACAATGGAGTTAAACAATCCCCCATTTATATTATATTCTCCCCAGTCAGCCTTCTGCTTAGTCTTAGGCTGAGGTAGAGATCTGTTGCTTCACTGATGATGGTTGATCTATAAAGGGGGCTTTAGCAGAGTCCCTTTCAATTTCATAACTTCACACCTCAACAGCTTGAGCTCTCGTAGGCGCAGGAGAGTCTGGAATGTCTGGTGGTGGGCATCGATCGTGGCTCGGTGAATCTGGGGCTGGCAGATTTGCCGCTGCCTTCGCTCTCCATCCTCTGTCTCCTGGTTGACGACCAGATCCGTTGGCATATTCTTCCCTGGCTCCAGCACTTTCTCCTGGCAGAGACTTACATAGAGCCTTGCAGGACAGGACTTGGAGCTACCGCAGCCGCGTGTGCTGGAGCAGTTGGACCTCCTTCTTCTCCATGCCTCTTATCGCGTCACCCATACTCTCCAGGTTTTCTTCTTTTTCCCAACGCCCAACCTTCGAATCGAGCAGCAAGAGGCCGTAAGGGTCAAAAAAGATAAGCCTTCGAATAGAAACCATCCGCTGATTATCATACTGAGCTGAATGTCGGCATTGGATGCTGTATGGATAGAACGAGGAGCTGTTTTTGCCAGGATCCCTTGGCTGGGATGGGGCGGGAGCAGTGGCAGTTGGCCGAGAACGTCTATCTCTCCGTCCGTCCCAACCTCAACTGTTCCCAAGCCTTCCCCTTAGGGCAGCCGTGGAGATGCGATGATTGCAGGGCAGGAGTTGCTGGCCAAGGCCGAGCGCCCTCTCTCCTTCCCCCTCGGCAGTCCATTCCCGCCGCCGCCGTTCGCGCCGCTCCCGCGGGGAAAACGCCAGGTCATTGCCTGCTGCCCTGGCCTAGGCGCACGAGTGCCCAGTAAGTGGCGCAAATATAATTAGCGGGAGCCTATCTAGTTGCTGTCTTTGTTTTCGGCGTGATTCTTGTCCATAAAACGAGCATGTCAGAATGTTGTTCCTTGCAAAGCACGGCGGCTATTGTTTCCTTTCTAGACCGTTTTTGATCCACTCCCATCTCATGCATTCATTTGATTGCCAGACCAATCGCTTGTCAATGAACTCTAGAAACACCTGAGGAGGCACTTTTTCTGCAGCAGACAGTTTCCAGCCAGCATGCATCTGCCTAATTGCAAAAGAAAAACGTAATCATTTATAATCTTACTCCATGCAGTGAGACACAAAGCTTTGACAAATGTTTTCGCATGCTGGCGGCAAAGCTAAAATCTAAAGTAAGCAATAAGTAGCGCAAATATATTTATCGGAAGCCACAGTTGCTGCCTTTGTTTTCGGCAAGCTTCAAGCCATAATAGCCAGTCTGTCTAGGCATTATTTCCGTGCCAAGCACGGCAGCTATTTTCCCCATGAACCTCTGTCAATCTACTCCCATTCATTTGATTACCAATCCCCGTCTCTCGTCATCAAAATCATCCTTCAAGGCAGCCGTTTTTTGAAGGCAGCAGACAACTGAGCAGCTGGCTAATGGCAAAGGTGGGTGCGTTAGGAGGGCACAGGGACAGCGGATTTGGGACAAAAGAGGAAGCAGGGCTAGGGTATTGATCGGGAAGGTGTGCCTAGAGCCTCTCGGGGGCCTCAATTATGCGCTGCGCTCTTTTCCTGCCAGGCACGGCTAGCAGGAGCAGACAGGCGCAAGAACAAGAGACCATGGCCAGGTAAGACTCGCTGAGAATGGCCGAATGGCATCGGATCCCCGGACCATCTGCCGGCAAGGCTCGACCGCCTAAAGCTCCTCAGAAGCAGGCAACGCCTTCGTCCAGAGGAAGGTTTTTTTTAGCCTTTTTCTAGAGGTGTGGATGTGGATATGGATGGGGCTTATAATTATTAGACTGTTATCGAGATTGAGCTAGGCAAAAATTTGATAATCAGCAGAGCAATGGGTTTTCAAGCTTTTTGTTTATGAACTTTTTCACGATTCATGCTGCTCTCAATCGATAAAGAAACATTCCAGCCCTTGTCTAGCATGATGATTTGAGTCAGCCTGTTTATAATTTTAACGAGCACCCAGGAGCAGCATGAAGTAGAAAAGTGGAGGGTGTGGAGGGTGGGAGAGCGGAAATTGAGTGATACTCAGCCGTTAGAGCTAGCCTGGGTTTCCAACAACAGAGGCGGCTGGGGCATCCGTTGCTAAGCAGGAAGGCCCAGCTCTTTCTCTCCCTCCTCATCCTCCCCCTTTCTTCCCACTTTCACCCAGCCACATGTCACCTTCCAGGTCCCCGCAGCGCAAGGCCAAGTCCGCCAAGAGCGAGGTGGAGATTCCGCAGAATTTTGTGGTTGAGTTTGGAGGGCTTAGGTTGGGCTGGGGAAGTAAAAATAGTTGCAGGCGAAGAAGTTCAAGGTGTACAAGAATGGGGACGAGTATAGTCCGCCGGTGGAGATGGCCTATGCGCACAAGCGATATCCCACCTTCGACTCACTGCTGCAGGAATTGGGGTCAGTGTTCCCACTTCTTGTTAGTTTTGGTTTTAATTTTCTAGCCTTCAGCGTCTCTGAGCTATGTCTTAGTTTTGAATAAGAGAACTTAATATACGCCCTATTTGAGAACACGGCTGAAAAATATGCACTGCGGCATTGGCTTTCTCTATGAAATCCCCGGTGGCAAGAAAATCATGGACCCCGCAGATCTTCAGGTAAATTCTGGTACAACTTGATGGCCCAATCTAGTAGAGCAAATAAACAGAATGGGGCCTCCTATGCGGCGGCCACGGGGAAGGAGCGCTTCCGCAACGTCAGCTACGGGGCCAGAGACCTGGTCTGGCACCTACCCGGCTCCAACTTCCATGGAGAGCCTTCCCTGCCCGGCCAAGTCAAAACCACGCCTCCGACACCCGTTCAGAGCCTTTTTCCACCCTATTTTTACTCCCCCTTTCCTCCTATCCTACTGACCTGTCCTGAGACTGACCTGACCTGAGACTGACCTGACCTAAGACTGACCTGACGTAAGACCTGAGTAATCTAGACTGATTTGAGCAGGCTCAAAGCCTGAAAGCGCGCCAGACCAGTCTGGACTCGGCCCCCGCGGGCGGCAAGCGACGCAAGGCCTCCACCAAACGCCGAGCCCGCTCCGCCAGCCCGTCCCCCAGAAAGTGGCCGCAAAGGCTGTTCGAAGTCAGAAGTGATTGGGAAATCGGTGCAGGAAGACCGGCGGGAAGGAGAAGGGCAGTCGGGCCAGTTCTAAAGCGCCGCCCGCTGACAAGCCCAAGGCGGCCAGGAAGCCTTCCAAGAAGCGCGAGGCCAAGATTCCCTCGCCCACCAAGTCCCCGGCACGAACCAGGCCGAAGCCTAAGCGTTTTGCCCTTAGTCAAGAGCCAGGCAAGGAAAGAAGATGCGGAAACAAGTTTCAGCAGAGCCTCCAGAGCCAGCCAAAGTGGAGCGCAGCAGGAAACCGCCGCTTCCAATTGCCGCGAAGCGCAAACCAAGTTCAGCTTCTATTCATTCTGATATCTGCTCTAATTTATGGCCGGAAATTTATGGCATTTTCTATTCTTGGCCACTTTTTGACCTGCTTTCAGGCCAGTCTATCTTCACAAAGAACGCCTAAATATGTATGGTTTCAAAAATTCTCAAATCAAAATTTAAAAAAAAATCAAAAAACGATAAGGATTTGACAAGGAAGGCAGTAGGCAGCACATTTGTCAGAAGCAAAGGCGGTGGAAGCCGCGCCAAAAGCAGCCAGTCCCCCGCCTCCCCCGCCGCCCAAGCCCAAGCCCAAGAAGAAGAAGAAACCCAAGCCCAAGACACCCAGCCCCTCTCCACCCCCCAAGACCCCCACACCGGCCCCCAAGACACCCAGCCCAGCCCCTCCGGCCAGCCCCACGCCTCGCTCCGCCACTCCACCGCCGAGCCCGGATCGAGAACACGACGAGCACGGTTCATTCCGGTGCTTGGGAAGGATATTTAAAGAGGATTTGGAGTTAATTTGCACTATTAATTTGCACTAATTAGCTACTGAGGCGAGACAGGCCAGATTTGATCCTTTGCTGAGCTGGAATAGAGGAATGCTGCAGAATCGGAGCGGAGCAGGAGTGTGACGGGGAGTGAGGCGGCTTCCGAGCAATCGCGCTCTGCTTCCAATGCCTCTAAGGTCTCGCAGTACTCCAATAATTCCGCTAGCTTCTTCACCTTTGGGGTTTGAGGCCAGTTCCCGCTCCCGCAGTGCGTCCCGCTCTGGCACAGAGCAGGTTCTCATGCCACCCTTCATTTCCTGTCATCAAGCTGCTAGAGCTTCAAATACATGCGCCAGCTGCCCTTGGGCGTGAAAGGAGTCATAGGATTTTGTAAGGCAAGTGAGCATGAGGAGGAGGAGGCTTCGGGCAGTGACCGGAGTGAGGAGAAGGTTGGTGCATGATGTGTCATTGCCCGTTTCACATAAGCTCACCTATCCTTGGCCGTCCTTGACACCTCCACTCGCACACATCCCCACCACTCTTCCTCCTCAAAGCCGTTTCCAGGACCCTGAAGCAGCAGCGGTGCTCTCTGCGGTTCCTCTCAATCAATTTAAGCTAGACCGGTTTCTTACAGTCGGTCCCATTTGCTAGCTGCTAGAGGCGGTGGCCGCATGCTCAGCCAGCCTCCTCCCTCCTTCTTCTTGTCAGTTCCATCGTTGTGTTTTGGCGAAGCTGTGCTCAGTTTGGCTGGACTGATTTGGGGCACCTTTGACACTGTCCATGTCCCGAGGAGAAGGGTGGGGGATACGTTGCGGAGGGGTTGTCTTTGGGCTATGGGCTCTGCCGGTGTTTCCAGTGAGACAGGCTGCTGTGTTGGGGAGAGAAGCAGTGGAATGGTGTGAGGGAAGAGAGAAGTGATGCAGGAAGGAGGCTCGGGGGGCACACGAAGCGTAGTGTCGGAGGCGAGCGAGCGGAAGGTGGCTGAGAATGATGAGGATGATGACCTGGCCACATCCGACGAAGAGGACAGTCCTCGGCGACGCCATCGCTAAGCCTCTCAACAGCATTCCAACTATCCCCCAGCTTTTTCGAGGCAGTTAGACTGAGCACTGAATCTCTAGAACTTATGAGGGGTGGTTGAAATGAAAGTGTGAAGCCTGTAATGGTGTTTTAAATATATTTTCTGCAGTTTTAGTAATTTTTAAAGCTCCCTTATTTGATTTCAAGTGTAAAGTGTTAGCAATAAGCTCAGTCAGTGTTCGCTGGAACCGTAGCCCTTTCGCAACTCCCCGATGGCTCGTGAAAATTGGCCGGAGTGGAAGGTGGGCATGGAGGGCAACCCAATAATCAGCATGGGTCCTTCAGTGGCTCAGTCCCGCCACGCTGGGCTCTTGATCATGGACGAGCAGGGTGCCTCGGTGGATGTGGCATCGTTGGAGGCAGGCGTGGGCTACCCGGTGGTCCTGGCCTTCCTGTCCGGCGGCCGTCTTTCGCATCTGCCGGCCCTCCTCCGCTCTCTCCTTCTTCAAGTTTGTTTTTGTCGTCCTTTCCCCCCTCTTCTTCCCAGCAGTCCCCTGTTGCAGCGGGGTCGCCTCGAGTACTTCCACATTGGCATCTGCATGGGGAGCAACGACCTCTACGTGAGCCCAGAGGCTCTGAGCGGCGTTTCTGCCAAGGAGCGCCGGAAGCTGGGCTTCGTACATGATTCCGCCCGCGGCATCGTGCGCTACTTCCGGTCCTCATTGGTCGGTGATGGTCGTTAATTTGAGGTTCACCATCTGGAGGAGTTTCGAGCGGCCTGCGAGGTGTTGGGGGCGTACGAGCGTCCCCGAGTTTCTCTCCTTCTTCCAGGCCCTCGCCTTCGCTACACCCAAGGGCGGGTGGATAGCCTAAGTCGGGTACGGACGCTTGAGTTTGGGTTGATGATGGCGAAGGCCGGTTCCTTGAGCGTCGCTATGCTGAGCAGCTGTCCGAGATGGAGTTCCACATGGAAACGGTGCTGGGCAGGACGGATTGGGGACGCTTCCTGAAGTCTCCCGCCTCCTACCACGACCTCCTCGCGGACGGGGTTGGGTTTTTGGTTTTTTGTTTTCGGTCTCCCTTTGTTTTTGTTACTCCAACTTCTAATCGGCGGTGGCGGCTCGGGGTTGGCTTTGTGCCGCCCGTGAAACCTCATCCGCCTGGTTGGCTAGGGTGAAACATTAGGCCATCAGGGAACGCCGTGTATTGGCCGCATAGTCTAGAGTGCCCCCTTTCGGACGTTTCTGAAACCTCGCGCCCTTGAGTGGGTAGCGTTTCCTGCCGGTTGATAGTGCCAATCTTTGCAGCACTACCTGCGGGCTTCCTGCGTCCAGATGATGGGCCTCCTACTGATGCTGTATCCGCCGGGGCTTCTTCCGTTGGAGTTCCGTCTGACCTCCGGCGGGGCTCCGGGGGTCTATCCTCCGCCGGTACAAGCGTATCTGGGCGGGCAGGGCCAATTCTCGGTTGCCTCCCTCGCTCAGCTTCCGCTCTGACGAGATGGCCCCTGTTGAGGTGGCGGTGACGGGCGAGACGGCGGTGGCTCCGGCGTCTGGTTACGGCCAAGAGGCTCCCGTGGAGGAGTCGCTTGAGGAGGTGGCGGGACCGTCTGGCTCCCCTTCTTCCCTGCCCACGGTGTTCGCCTTCCTCAACGAGTCCGCCAAGCGCCAGTTTGGCCAAGCTTTCGTCCTGGAGCTGGTAATGGCTGCCTAGGCAGGGGCTTGGCCAAAATTTCCGCTTTGAGATGGGCGAGAAGGATGGCCTCAAACGCGTCGAGCTCCGTCTGGTGACACCCCAGCGGCAGTTGAGCTGCGACGGGCTGGGGGAGAGCATCGACGGGGCGACCGAGTCTGCCGCGCTAGCTCTCCTGCGTGGTGTCCTGGATATGGGGTGTTGGGGTGATTGGGGCTTTTCTGGTGATTGCAAGAGCGCTGTTCGTGAGTGGCTCCAGACCCAGATTCACCCCCTCTATCACGCTTCTTTCTGATTCTTTTTCTGGTTCCACTGGTTTATCTTGTCTAGCCTTGGATAAATGGCTCCGAAACCAGCCATGTGCAGCGCAGCGTCTGAGAGTGTGTCTGGAATCGATTGGGGGCGTGGCTTCTGGGCGCTTGGTGTTGCCTCCTCAGCGGTCTGGCTGCAGTTCACTGTTGCACAGGCGGGACGAATGGCGGCTGGTCGTAATGAGGCCGAGACCGTCCTTCTTGACCTGTCCTACCCCTCCGCTGAGCCCTCCAGCATCCCCGAGGGCTGCTTCGTGCTTCGCTGCCATGAAGGCCGCGGCGAGGTCTCCGTTCGGCAGGGCCCTCAGGCTCGCAGGGACCGGGAGGCGATCGTGTTGGTGGGTGGTCAAGCCGTCAGTAGTCTCCCTCCTACTCTGCTGGAAGACGCGATGGGCGTCGGCGTCGTCATCGTCTGCTGGGCAGGTGACGAGTTCGGCAGTCTCATCTACGCCCTCCTTCACTACCAGAGCATCCTGGTTCCTCCCTGCCTTTCCTTCCGCGAACTCAGCCGGTGTCCCTTTTTAGCGTGGTCCCTTGGGCCTCAGCATCCGGCCCCTGCACCTGGCGCTTCTGGTGGGCCACTGCAGTCTTTTCCGCACAGCCGCTCCTGCGCCCTTCGATTTGGTGCCGGAGCTGCGCGAAATGGTGGGTTTTTCCGGTCTCTTAGACGTCGGCGGAAGTTGGTTTCTGCAGTGGGGCAGTATTTTCTTCTGGAAAAAGCGCTACCCGGAGTGCTCCGTGGCCGTGCTCCCACCCCTACTCCGCCGTCGCTATCCAGAGCAGGTCCAGTACGCGTGGCAAACCAGCTGGCGGCTGGCGTGCGCCTACCACGCAGCGCTCTGCCCTCAGAACGGCGACCTGTTTGGACTGCGGGTAGAGGAGCCCCTGGGCGTCGTGTTGTTCGTCAACAGCCTCGGGGTTCCTTGACTGTTTTTTACTTCCGGGTGATGGATGGTTTGTCGTAGAACCTGCTGCCCGATCCTTCCTTCATCTCCTGGCTGAAGCAGGGGTGCAAGCCAGCGACGTGTCAGTACCGGCTGCCGAGCCCCTTCCTCTTTTTCGCCGCTCCCGACGTTTCCACTTCCTATCCTGGTTGTTCCGGTCATTTAGTGCTGTCCTTCCTGGTCAGGCCCCGGGGCGGGTGGTCCACGAGCTCACCCGTCCCTACCGGTACGAGACGGAAGAGGAGTGGTGCGCGCGGCTTCGGGTGGGGCTGGACCCGGGTCTGGTCCGGGACCTCCTTCCGGTTGCCCTTCCGTCCACTGGACCCTGGCCGAAGGTGGACTTGGCTCACCTTCGTAAGGCTTTTTGGGTTCCCTCATCTTTGGCGAGCGCTGGAGGGTTTGTTGGTAGGTGGCTGTGTGGATATGGGGACGGGCGTCGGAGCCGGGCAGGTGGACTCCACTGGGTTTCATCCTCGGCTCCGTCCTCTGGACGCCAACTTCGACATTCCTCGTACGTCCTCTTCTTTCTCCTGGGCTTCTGGAGTTGTCGATTGTAGCACCGGGCTGGCATCGCTGGGTGCTCCGCTTTTGCCCCCCTCATCGGTGGGTGGAGCATTGGCCGCCGGAGTTGCCAATGTCGTACGAGGCGGGGACTGGGATGTGGGATTTGGATGCCGTCTGTCGCCCGGAGGACACGTTGCGGTGTAGCGTCTACCGCTGGCCGGCGGGCACGGACTATCCCGGCCTCTACACCAAGCGAGACGGGCTTCGCCAGGATGCCAGCTACCGGGCCTGCATCGTGGATTACCCTGGCGGACGCTCCGACCCCTGGAACTTCCAGGATGCCTCCAAGATCAAGGGGGTGACAACGAAGGAGCGGCGGCTTCGGCAGAAGGCTCGTGACCTCTCCTGGTCGGAGCAAGGTTTCCACTCCGTCGTCCTTCTCTTGTCTCAGCGGGGTGTCAATTTGTTGCAGCGGGGCGCGCGATGTCAGTGGCCCACCGCGGAGTTGGGGCAGGGTTTGCGGAGTTGGTGACGCAGCCTGTCCCGGCGTTCGTCATCCGCTGGCGCCTGACCCACGGCCTCCCCGTCGGATTGCCTGGGGTGGACGCCCGTTGGCAGCGTCCCGTGGGGACTGGCGAGCGTGAGGACCCCACTGGCTTCCAGCACTCTCGGCCCCCGGCAACCCCGATGCTCCGTCCTTCCAGTCAGTCTTCCAAGGAGGGGTTGGCCGCTCAGATCCGCGAGGCCCTGGCCAAGTCTTCGGGGCCTCCGGGGATGCCGCCGGTGAAGAAGGCCAAGCCAGTGGTCCACCTGCGCGATTGTCCGCTTCCTTGCTCCTGGTGGTCCGGGTTCTTCAGACTGGGTCGTTGGCAGGGATGGACGGAGGTGCTGAGCCGGATGCCAGCTGGCTGGTGGGAGGTGGCGTGGGGGGAGAATGGGAGGGAGGTGGAGCATCCGTCGGGGAGTACGTGGAGATCCCGGTTCAGGCAGGCCCATCGCCGGCCGTCGGTGGGTACTCTGGGCCTCACTCCGTCGCTTCCCATTCGGTGGCCTCTGGCTCCAGCCACGCAGCCCCCACTCCGTCCTGCTTCCAGCCCTGTATTTCCGCCGGATTTTCCTGCTCTGTTTTCACACGCTTCCTGTTGAGGTGCGCATGCGGGCGCTGTCGGTGATCCTCTCCCGGTGAGTGTGACGGAGGATGCTGGTACTTCCGGTCAGGCTTCCGGGGGTCAAGCAGCCTCCGGTCTGAGTGATAGTTTGGAGGAAGTGACCCCCATGGTGACCTATTTCCGCAGTAGTGGTCCTTCTCAGGGGTCTCGGTCCCCGCACTGGTGGTGAGGTGGTATTCATGTCTGATTCCTCTTGCTTTTTGATTCGATAAACTTCTGGCCCGATGTGGTGGGACATTTGTTGGCCGGGTGCGGTGGCGAAGGGTGAGGAGGAGTGTGTTGCATGAAGGCAGGGCCTGTTTATCTCGCCCAGATGTGTGGCGTCAGGTTGAGGATTGGCCTAATACGCACTGTAGTCACCGAGTGGCTCATTCACTCATCCAGCTCCCCTTCTCTTCCCTTCTTCTGACCCTCTCGGGCTCCCAGTTGTAATCCAATTGTTGTTTGTTTTGTCTCGCGGCCGGTGGTTGAGGAGGTGTTTGGGGTGGTGGGTTGGCGAATGAGGAGGCTGGGACTGGCGAAAATTTCGCGTTTGTCTACTTTCCCTCTGGCGGGGAGGGAGATGAGGCTGGTGGTGGCGAGAAAACCGTGGTTGTTGCCTTTCCCCTTAGGGGAATGCCTCATTTGTTGGCCCTGCTGGGGTATAAAAGGCGGCCCCTTGTTTACCCTCTCCTCATCGACTCCGCCCCTCTCGTCATTGTTCCCGCTTGCTGACTCAAGAGCCTAAGGATAGGCAGGCATTGCCCCCGCCCTATCTTTTGCCCCTTGAGTCACTATGGCAGGGATTCCTCGCCTCCTTCCCCCTTTCATCCCTCGTCGTTTGCTCCGGCAGCCTACCTCTCGCAGGCATTTTGTTAGCCTCTCGCAGCGCCAACAAATGCCTGCAGAGGACGCCCGTCGGGGTCCTTCGTCCGCCTCACCCTGTGGCAAGAAGCAGCGGCGCACGCCTAATCTCAGGCGTGCCTGCGCCTCTTGCCTCCGGGGGGTGCGCTTGGCTGTTGGTAAGTCTTCTTCAGTTCACTGCTGTGCTTTTCTGGGTTGGTCCTAACCTCTGCTGGGCTTCTGTTATCTGGATTTCTAGAGGTAGATAACTAGGCCTCAGCAGGGGACAGGAACCGCCTTCCTCAGTCGGTTTTTTGTTGTGTACGTATTCTTCCTGGACACCCCTGATTTTTCCGAACAGCCCAGGCTTCGCCTCAATTTCTATTGGCAAATCTGGGCTTGTCGGCAGAAAAAGGGGTGTTCCTACCGACGGCCATTCCTGCGGTGGTAAGTGGTGTTTTTCTTCATCCTGCATGGCTGTGGCTGGAGCGAAGGTGGCATTGTGTGGGCCATCTGTTGGGGAACGGGGCCGTTTCGGAGTGCCATCTGATTGTCAGAGCCGCCCCTTTTTCTTGTCGTCCCATTATCCCCTTTCCTGGTTTTTGTGGGACTGGTTTTCCCCGGCCCCCTCTCCAGCTAGCCCTCAATCTCAGCCAAGGTCATCCAGCAGCCGTTTTGTCAAAAATATGCGGGGTAGTCAATGTTGAAGCAAAAGGAGGGGCCCAGACCGGTGCCGGTGGAAGCAGGACAAGGGCGGGGAATTGCTGATTGGGTCTTAGCTGATGCCCTGCCGTGGGGACACCAAGAGGGAATCCCCTTTGGACACGCCCTCCGGGTGTCTCCACGGGACTTGAGTCCCCTTTAGTGGCTGTAGGCGCCTTAGGCTGGCCGCAAAGGTCCTGCTTTCCGAGGTCTGTGCCCCAACAGAGTCCATTCGGGGGTTGTATATAAGGGTCGCTCAGGTTGGGAAACAGGCCGAGGGTGGGTAGGAACGGCTTTTTTGCGCGGGGGGGGGGGTTGGAGGGTGAATGGCTACTGTCCCCCTCTCCCCTTCTACTTTTGCCGCCCTCCTTTGCGCGCGCGTCGTTCCTCCCGCCCCTCCTAGGCTGGGAGGGGGAGAGGGAGGGAGAGTGCATTATTTACTGTCTCCTCAGGGTCCCCCTGCTTCCCTCTTACCGTGCCTGGTCCCCCTTATTGGGCGGTTCTGGGGTTGCTAATTGCAGATGATGCAAGTGCGGTACCTGGTGGCGTTTTGGATCCAGTGGTGGTGGTGGCTGGTCCAGGCGTGGTGGGGAATGTTGGGGGCGGCCCCCGTCGCCGCGCCCCAGCTCTCCGCCCCTCCGCTCACCTCTCCTTCGTCGGCCTTGGCGCTTTCTCCTGGTTCCCTTTCTCGGCCCTTGTCCTGGCTTGGATGGGTATAGAGGGAGTGAGGTGATTAGCAGTGGACCTGGGGGTGAAGATGGGGCGGCAGGAGGCATTCCCTCGGCTGCGGCGCTGGGTGCTCTTCCCCAATTCCGTCGCCTTTTCCGTCCCCACGCCTGTTCGTTCCCATGGCCCCAGATTTGTTCCCCGCCGTCTTTCTGACTCTCCCTCTTTGACTTGACTACCCGTGATGGATGTCTATTTTCGCCTATTTTGTTTTGCTGATTTTTAATTGCTCCGATCAGCCGACAATTCTCGTCCCTTTGCTGGTTTTGGCACACCGCAAGCCAGCGCGATTAGCATAAGCGGTGGTCTAGGTTGTGGCAAGCCTTGTTTCCCAGCCAGTTTCCTGTCACGGTTGGCTGTCTTTCGCCTGGGCAGGCCTAAGGGTGTAGGCGCAGGGGTGTCAGTTGGCTCAAAAGGCCGTCCTTTGGTTTGCTAGCTATAGACATCTGGTTAGGGCTGGCTCAGCCCTCTCAGCGCCCTTCCCTGTCCCCCCCCCCTTGCTGCACTGGGGGGGTGTGCCTAAGCTGGCCTATCGCACCCCTCTGGCTGGCCCAGTTTGGTTTCATTCGTCCCAGCTGCCCTCCATTCTTCCCTTCCCTTGCCTTTTCTCCCCCTAGGGATTTAGGTTGGCTAATTCGGCTTAGGCCTAAGGTGTGTTTTACAAGGAAGGGAGAGAGAGAAGTAGCCTCGAAGGAACGAGATGCGCGTGTCGGAGGCCCACTGTGCCGTGGAGAAGTTGGGCGGTGGGGCCTTGCTGGGAGGGCGGCTGGTGCTGGGGCCCGCCTGGCTTCTGCGGCGCCCGGACATCACCTCCGCTCTGAACATCACTCACGCCGTCGTCGTCATCTGGGAGTTGGCTCGCTCGCTGCGCCGCCAGCGCAGCCTCTTCACCGGCCCGGTTTTTCCTCCCTCCTGCTCCTTTTTGTTCGTGGCCCCTAGCAGTTGGTTGAGGTGCTGCACAAGCGGGTCCCCAAGGACGGCCGCTTCGACCTTTTGGCGCTCATGAAGGAGGTGTCCCCCTTCGTTCGGGATGCCTTGAACGTCCGTCTCTCCTTTGCCCCTCTTTTAGGCCTCTCTGGATTGGGGCTATTGATTGTAGGAGGGGGGCAACGTCTACCTGGTGAGCCACAAGGTCACCTGTCGGCCTCAGATGGTGGCCGCCAGTCTGGTGATGCACATGTGGGAGTGGCACTTGGACGTGGCCCTTGACTACATCTTCCTGGTTAGCCTGGCCCTCTTAGCCTCCCTTTTTCTTCTCTCTCCGTTCCTGCCTTGTTCCCCAAGGGGGGGGGGGTTTTCGGAGGGGTTTTGTGGGAGGGTTAGAGGTCCAGTTGGGGTTTGTAGGCCGTGCCGGGCAGCAACCGTGCGGCGCTGGTGGGAGGGGAGGGCGGCAAGAAGGCGTGGGTGCGGCCGGAGCTGGAGGCCGTGGAGGCCTTCCTCTGGGGCCAGTAGCCACCCTCCCTTTGTACCTCTCCGCCTCCCCCATTTGTTTGTCCCCCTTTGACGATTTCGAGCTGAGTAAAGGGTTGTTTTGTTGTAAATTCTGTAGCTCTGCCCTTGGCTTCCCTAGCCGCTCCAATAGTGTCTGAGAGATCACTGCATCTGTGTCTGCATCTGGTGGTGAAGGTGTGTTTCGGCTCGCCTAACCTGTGTGATTGTGTTGTCTGAGAGCCGTGTTTGGGTGATTTGGGGCCTAACAGGGGTGGGGGGGGTTTTGGTGGGAGGGCGGGGGCGCCTGACTTTGTGCTATCGCGCCTTCCCCTCGCCCCCAACTCTCCCCTTCTTTCCCCCTTCTCGTCATGGCCCATTGGTTAGTGCTCCTTGTGGTTGCTGGAGGCCTGTTTGGGGTGTTTTTCTTTTTGGTGGCTTCCTGTCTCTGGTTGTGGCTTGGGCACTCTGCACTGCGCGGGTGGGGGTGGGCTTCCAATGGCAAGGGCGGGGGTGCTGTTAATTCCGCGCACCCTCCCCTCTCCACTGGGCTTCCATCCCCCCCTTCTTTCTTCGCCTCCTTCAGCCAGTCTTGGTGTTGGAATGTCAGCCGTTATCGGTAGTGGGCGTGGCCTCTGGTGGGGCTGAGTGCTGCGTGAGATTGCCTCATTCGGTGAGTTGAGCGAGTCCCCAGAGGTTGAAGTAGAGGAGAAGAGAGCCATGGCTGCAGCAGTGTTCGCCCAGGAAATCGTCGACGCCGTCCAAGCCTTGGGCGACGTTGTCACCCGCCTTCGCCACGCGTCGGACCTGCTGCAGCAGGTACTCGCCATCCAGGTCATCCCCAGCCTCCCTTTTTTTTCAAGGTCGGCTAGCCTGTAGGTGATGGCGTTTGGCAGGGTGTTCCAGGGCATCGCTGGTGGGAGGTGGCCGCCGCCCTGAACGAACTGGACAGCTCCAACGACTCCAACGGCGCCGTCCCAGGTGGGCACACTCCCATGCCCTCTCCTAGTGCCTCAGTGAAGGGCTCCGTTTGGGACCCAAGTGTTTGTTTGGCCTTGGTTGCCGTGGAGTGAGTGATGGAGGGTTGTAGGGGCGGAGGAGGGCGTAGAGGAGGACGACGACGATGTCGTCGTGCTCTGGGACTCCTGCCGGCCCCCTCTCCCCCAGCTGGACAGCTCTGACGACTCTGCAGGCGACGCCATGCCGGGTGACCCATTCCTTTCTCCGTTTCTTGTCTGGGGTATGAAGTGGTGCGGGTTTGCAGTGGCAGTGGAGGGTGGCGACGAAGTCGTCGTGCTCTGGGACTCCGGTCGTCCCCTCCGCTGAGTCCCCTCTCCCTTCCACCCCCGTCACTCAGTTCTCCCTCTTCTTTTTCTCCCTCTTCGCCCTCACCGATTTCCTTCCCACTCTCTTCCAGAATGCTCCTCATTTTCATTTGGTTACGCGTCTTCTTCCTTGCCCAGTGACATTTTTGTCGGTATACTAGTGACGCCTTGTTGGCCTTCTTTTTTCATCGTGGTGTTCTTTGTCGGAGTGGAAGTTTGGTGGTGCATTTTTGCCGTCTTTTTTGTCTCCTTGCCCGTCGAAGGATGTTGGTCTCTTTCTCCGTCGCACACAACACACACACGCCTCTCTACCTGATTGTTGGCAGGAAGAACAAGCTAGGCATTGCAGGGCTGCATCCCTTTTCCTCATGGCTGTAGCTCCGGGGTGACGTAGGTCTTGTAAACCGGGCCGAGTGTAAGCAGTTTTCTGGGATTTACACTCTCCCGGCTACAAGACCTGTTGTCATTCCCTTCCTCGTCCTCAGCCATGGCCTTGTGTGCGCCCCCTGTTCCTCAGGTTCATTCCTGTCTCAGCATGAGGCAATGCCCTGCTGCGTGTCCATGCTCATGCTGGGTTCCGGTCATTTCTTGTTTGTGTGTTTTTAGGCGTGATCCTTGTGCCCTTCCGTTGTCTTTAGCGCGTGGGTTACCTTGGTTTCCGGTGTACCAGCAGGAAGGGGAGGATGGAGGAGCAGTTGGGACCGCTGGAGCTGCTGGTGTTCCGGGTGTTGGAGGAGGTGTGGGGTCCGCTCCCGGTTCCCGACTCCTCTGTCACCATCGCCATGCTTCTCGTCGCCGAACGCTTCCGCCTCGTTTTCTCTCCTTTCCCATCATGGTTTCCTTCCTACTCGCTTCCGTTCAGGGCATGGATCTGGAGTCGTTGGTGCGGGAGGTGGTGATGAGGGAGTGGGGCTCTGGGGAGGCCCCGGCGTCAACTTCGGCGGCCGCCTCCGCACCCGCCGTCGAGCCCTCTCCTCCAGCCCCTCCGGCCGACTCGGCCCCCTCACCCGCTTCTCCTCCTCCGGCTCCTTCCGTCTCCCGCCACCGCCTGGTGGATTATAACGTCTCCACGCTGGTCGACTACGACGCCACCACCCTGGAGGACCCTGACGATCGTATTTCTTCATTCCCCCTTCTTTTGTCCGCATGGTCCATTTCTTCATGCTTCTAGGTGGTGCGGGAGTGGTGGCTGAGCCCGGTGCCTTCGACCTCGGAGTGCTGGGCGAGATGCCGGGGGAGAGTGGGGAGGTCGCCGAGGGCGTCATCGTGGCTGCCTCTGCCGGCCTCTGCTCCCCGGCGCGTCCAGAGTCCTCCCAGTCGGCCTCCTCCTCGCTGCTGGCCCGGCGACGTTCTGCGGCCTCCCCGTCGCTGCTCTCTCTCCTCTCTCTGCCGCCCGTCCCACCTGCTCCAGCCGCGTGGGATCATCTTCCAGCCCTGCCAGAGCCCTGGCCCTTCCGAGCCGCCCCCCTCCTTCCCCAGCCCTTCCCTCCGCCTCTTGCCCCGCCCCCTGCGAAGCAAAAGAAGAAGAAGAAGAAGAGCCAGAGGAAGAAGATCGAGCCGCGGCCGTCGGGGGTCGCCAGCTCCGCGTCGATGCCTACGCCGGGTTCCATGGCTCCCCCGCGCTTCCGCCCTCCGTCTCCTGTCCCCCATCCGGCGCCGAGGGCTCCCGCGCCGGCTGTGGGGCTCCGTCATCCCCTTCCCCCACCGCCTGGTCGTCAGCTCCGCGTCGGCGATCCTCACCAGCCCATCCCTGGGGCTCCTCGCTTCCTGGTGGGCTGCCTCCCAGGGCTCAACTGCGTGGGCCTCCAGGGTGGCTTCGGGGTCCAGCGGTGCACGGCTCCGAGGCTCCCGTTCGCTCCAACTTCGGCTCCTCCTGCCCCAGTCCTGCCTCCGACAGCTCCTCTGGTGGCCTCTCCGGGGCGTCGGCAGCGATCTGCGGCGGCTCAGCTGCTCTCCCCGCCGAGGGCCTCCTCCCAGCGGCAGTCTCGGAAGCGTGCGGCGGAGTCGGGGGCGGGTTCGCGTTCCGGGGAGCCCTCTGGGGCCTCCACTTCCAGCTCCGTCCGCCGTCGCCGCCGTTCTCCCGTCGCCCCGGCCTCTTCCTCGGCTCCCGCTTCTTCCCCGGCGTCATCGGGTCCGCCTTCCCTGGACGAGTCCGTGATGCTCCTGGGGGAGTCGGCGTCCTCTCGGCCTTCCTCCCCCTTCCGTCTCAACAACGACACCGTGATCTTGTCTGACTCCGATTGAGTGGATGTCCCTTTTTGTTGCGGTGCCTTTTGGTCGTTTTTATTTTGGACCTCTCGATCGCTTTCGCTCACCTCTCCTCTTGTCCACTCCATACCAGCATGGCACGGTTGAAGCATGAAAAGGGACTCGGGGACAGCTTTGCTGGAGGATAGTGGTGGAATGGCCCCGCTGGGCGGATGATGTTTCACTCGCTTCCCTAGGTCCTCTCTGGTGGCTAGGCTGTAATCCCAGAATCCTTGTTGCAAGATCTAATGGAGGGAAGCGGTGATCGGACAATCCCTTCTGTCCCTCCAGTGGCGTTGGCGAGGTTCCTGTCTTCCCCGCACTCACTGGGCCCGTTGTGGTGGGGTTGGGCGGAGCTGGTCGTGGGGAAGGTCCTTGGCGGCGGGTGATGTTTCAGTGAGTCATATTGGTTCCGCCTACCTCGGCTGGAGCAATCCGATGCCCCGACGAGTGTCTTGTGAATCATGAAGGACTAGCCTTGGTTGTCTCCTCCTGGAGGCCTCGGGTTCGGCTAGTGGTGGCCTTTGGGCAGTTGACTGATGTTTCGGGGATTCCCCTTCAGTTTCTGGGGTTCAGGTGGACGCAATTTCTCATCCGTTTCCCTCGTTGTTTATTCCTTTCTCGTCTGCGGCATGTTTGCCTCCATCTGTAATGTTTCAGGTGAGGGTCTTTTGTAGGGGTGGCCTGTCCGTGGCGATTAGCTTAGGTTCGATGAGGGTCCTTTGTCTGTTCTGCTGACCTGGCCTGTTCCTTTCCTTGTTGGATGGAGGCGCGTCAGGTGATGTTTCGTGTTCCGCTGTTAGCCCCTTGGTCCCGAGGGGTTTGTGATGGTCTCTCCCCTTTTGATGGTTTTAGCTGGGTGTGGTTTTACTTCTCTTTCTGTGGCGGTTTGAGGCACTGCCGTCGCTCCTCCTCTCTCTTAGTGACGCTGGGGATGGTTGGCAGATGTGTCGTGGCATCCGCCCCTGCTTCCGGTTTCTGGCTGGTGCAACGTCATCCCTATCCCACGTCGTTCCTAGATAGGAGTGGAGGGACGAGGACATGGCCTTTCCGCCGGAGCCGGTAAACCAGTACTTGGCCTTTGGGGTCGGCATAGTTGTTTTCCTGTACTCGGAGCCTGGATGTTTCATCTCGTTCCTTTACTGGCCCTTGATGGCTGTCTTGGCGATTACCCCTTCCCATTGCTGTCTCATTCATTGGTTCTATCTCTCTGCTTGGCCCTTCCGCTGTCTTGCGGTTCGATGTTTCGGCGGGTTTCCTTGAGTCCACTGGACCCATGGGGGTTGATAATCCTGCTCTCAGCGCACTGCTCCTTCTGGGCTTCGCCACCGGGGCCGTTGATGTTCCGCGGGGTCTTTGTGCCTGGCTGGTTGGCAGTCCCGACAATCAACTCCGGTAGGTCGTTGTTCTCAGTTCTGGCCTTTGGGCGAACCACGGGGGGGGGGAATCCTGGTTTGCCCTGGCCGTGGTTTCCGCTGATGCGTCAGGCGGATGTGGGGGTGTGCTCACTCCTCCTGCTGATGTTTCGGCCGGAAGTGTTAGGGCGGTGCGAAGCCCGGTCCGTAATTGAAGTACTGCTCTGTGAAGCGTGTGATCCTGGTGGGTTGAGGAAGTGGGTTTCTTTCCTCCAGTCCCTGTGCCCTGCATTTGGGCTCCTGCTGGCCGCCACTCTACGGGGGCCTCCTTGGCCTAGCCTCCTACTCCGCCGCCTAACGTTTCGCTGTGAAGCGAAGTGTTGGGGCTGGGAGGCTTGGGCAATTACAGAATCCGTCGGTGCAGGGAATTACTAATGGCCTCAGCGGTGGCCTTCATCCTGCTGAATTATACACAAGTGTCCTGTGGCCTGGCCGGCCTATTCACGCTGCCTCTTCGGCCTGGTCCGTATCCTCTTCTTCTAGGAGATCGGCCAGGGGGTCGGGCACGTGTGGAGTGTAGCAGGGTCGTAGCCTGTTGACGTGGGCCAGGATGGGCTTCGCATGAGGGTGGTCCATGGGGACCAGGTAGTAGTTCGGGTACCATTCCTTGACGATCCTGTATGGGCCCTTGGGGTTCCACTTGAGCTTCCGGTTCTCTCCCTTTTTGACCACGCTTCGGGGGTAGCTCAGCCACACTCGGTCCCCCGGGCTATAGACCGTGGGTTGACGGTTGTTGAGTGCCCGGTCTGCTTGCCTTTTCATCGTGGCCTGGGCTCCCAGTAGGTTCTGCTTAGCCAATGCTCTGGCTGTGTGCAGGGCGAGGGTGAGGTCGGTGGCGTAGGTGTGGGTTTCCATGTACTGGGGGTTGAACGGCAGAAGGGCCGCTTCCTGGGGCCAGAGCAAGTCCCTGGCGAAGAGCAGGTAGGCCGGGGTTTCCCCGGTGGCAGCGTGTGCGCTGGTCCTGATGGCCATGAGGGATGCCGCTAGGAAGCGATCCCACGTGTTCTTGTG
>JASANA010001505.1:0-88824 GCA_030248095.1 Ptycholaimellus sp. GST1_10 | reverse complement strand
GTGACGTCTTGAAACAGCAGCTTGGCCCTCAGTGTGACTGGAGCGGTGAGGGAGAGTGGATCGAAGTAGGCGGCGAAGGCGGATAGGACTCGCCTCTTAGTGCACGGGTGCATCGCCTTGTCTTCCGGTTTGGCGATTCCTAGAATGTCATTTCCTGAGTCGTAGGCAACACCCAAGATCTTCTGTCCCTCAAGCTTTCCTCTCTCGTCCATCCTCAGTTGTGTGTTGAACTTATGTGAATTCGAAGTGAATTCTCGTAGGTTCATGCCAGCTCCCCGGAAGATCCTTTTCGCTTCAGACTTCTTCCTCAGAGCCTCTTCATAGTCTCGTGCTGTAAAGGTGACGTTGTCAATGTACGTCAGCGACTTCATTTCCTCTGCGAGTGGTGTGTCGTACTTCGCAAGGTGAAGATCGATGATGACTTGCAGGACCGCGGGGCTACTCTTGAATCTGAATCCGACTCTCTTGAGTTGGAGACACTGGATGTTCCCCAGACCTGGCAGCTTGTCCGGGTTGATGACCCAGAGAAACCTGGTCAGATCCCGATGTTCCTCGGTCAGTAGGATCTGAAGGAAGGCCTTCTCAAGATCTCCAAAAACGATAATCTCAGAGAAGCGGCTCCGGATGAGAATGCCATGAAGGCTCTTGAGGAGCTGTGGTCCCGTTTCCAGTAGGTCGTTGAACGTCTTGCTGGCTGTCACACTGGCCGTCGGGTCCAACACCGGTCGGCACTTGGTGTGTTGGGATGACGTTTTGATGACCAGGAAGCAGGGGAGGTAAAAGATGGTGCCAGGTTGATGGGCATCCTCAGTGTAGGGGATGACTTCCAAGTAGCCAGCCTCCACTTGTTCCATGATGGCCTTGTGGAACATTCTGGTGAGGTCTTTCTGAGCCAGAGTATTGTAGGCCGACTTGAGATGGGTGTAGGCATAGTTCCGGCCATCGATTGCATCCTCAGGGAACCCGTCGATGAACGGGAAGGGTGCGCAGTAACATCCATCTGTCTTCGTGATGAGCTGCCGAAATCTTTCGAGGGCTGCTTCCTCGGTGGTAGTGGTCAGTTCATCCTCACTTATCCCTTCTCTCTCCAGTGAATGATATTCTTGCAGCTCCGCCACAGCTGAGGAGTTCATTAGGACTGTCAGCCTCTTGTTCCTTTTCTGCTCCACGAAGGGGCCGATAGGGGGAATTGGGCTTCCAACCAGTAGGTTGCCGATCGGGGAGGGAAAAATGGTCAGTCCTTCTCTGATGCACTGACTTTGGCTTGCTGCACAGGCTAGCATATATGCCATGACTTCCTGTCCGAACAGGATGTCAATCTCCACCTTCCGCTTTGAATCTCGGGGCAGAAGGTTAAGAAATGTTGGGTGGGCTTCCTGTAGATGGTCCCACTCGTCCGGCGGGAAGACTGGCTCCAGAGTGATGGGGGGCACAAATTGCCTTCTGTCACCCAGGCTTCTCCACTTAACTCATAGCCGTTTTCCGTCGTGAGGGTGAGTAGCACCTTCCTCATGGCCATCCGGTAGCGTTTGCTCTGTCCAAGTCTCTGCGTTGATGACCGGTGTTTGAGTGCCGAGCCCCAGGAAGTGCTACCTGCTCTGAGATGGCCGTTAGCTGTGAGCCTGAGTCCAGGAGGCAGGAGACTCCTGTCGACACTTGCTCATCCTCTGAGTGTAGGCAAGCCTGGAAGGTTAACATGACGGGCCCGGAGTCTACCTTCCCCTTTTTTGATGCCAGCATGATGGTCGGGTGGTCTCGTCCATTCTGGTCGTTGGGAGAGGGGGAGCGAGTTCGATGGTGGTGGTCGTGACGATCCCCGCTGTGAACATTGCTAAGCTGACTTTGCAGCTGTTGCAGGCTCAAGCAAGAATAATTTCTCCCTATCGCCCGCTGTTCGTAGGGGGTCCCAAGAGAATCAAAAGATCTCTGGGTGCTTTAGCAAACTCTAGGAGTATGCGTAAAGCTTTTGTGACGATTCTGAAGGGGTTTTAGCCCAAGCAGAAAGGCCGCATGTCAACGTGCAGGAGTTTTAGTCCATACAAGTGACAGAAAGTACTGACCCATGTGGGTTGGGGTTTTGCCAATTAATTAAAGACCCTGGGCAGGCTGGCTCATCAGTTTAAACCTGCCCTTGGTGTGCCAACTGAATGTAGTATTCGGTTTGGCAACTTTAGCACGCACTAAGATTGATGCTTATCAGGTTATCCCATTGGGCCTGTGTGCATCCATCCATGTTGGTCGCCAGGAAGGGATACGTCTTGGTCAATCTGCTGATCGTAGATCATATTTCCTTTAGGCTGTAGCCTCTCTCAAGGAACGTTCCGCTAAGTAGCTGAATGTCCTTCACGAAGTCTACCCATGTGTTCGTAGCCCTGGCAATTCAGATTGCCTGGCTGAAGAAGACATTGGGACCTATTCGGCTGTCCTGGTTGCTATCCTTGAAAGGTAGAGCTAGGACTTTGAAGTTGAAGTCTCTTCGTTTATCGTAGAGTCTTCTCCTTTTGCTGCCCCCCTCGATGTCTAGGTCGAGGTAGTGCATCCAGCTGTCTTTGTCATCCTCGAATGTCAAAGGAAGGGACTCTGGATAGATATCCAGGTACCTGGCTTGAAGCACATCGGTGTCTACTGCAAGGATGTCATCGACGTACCGTTTGCAGTAGAGCATCGTTTTTGCTGCCTGGAAATTCTCTCTCTGCGAACAGAAATCGAATTCCATTTTTGAGAGTACCAGATCTGCAATTATAGGGCTGCAGCTGGCTCCCATACTCACTCCTTTGATCTGTCTGAAACAGATTCCTGCGAATTTGACGTAGGAATTGTCAGTCAGTTCGGCAGTGAGCCCCTTGAGCCCAGTGAGGTCCAGCGAATTCGCTGCTCTCTGGTCGTCATTGTGCAAATAGCCTCTTATCGAGACGTATTTGTACCGCCGGAAGAGGATGTCGTAGATTTCGTACAACTTCCTTTTAATCAGTTCATGTTCAAGAGCTGTGAAAAGTTGGCCGTGGACAACTGGCCTTTGCGCCTACAGCCCATTGTGTCGAGCATGTGGCTAACCTGAATGGAGTTTGAAATGCTCCAGCTCAGGTTAAGACCCTTTTGGTCACCTACGTTTGCGCAGTACCACGACCAGTGAGTCTTTAAGCACCCTAGAATCCGTGTCAACTTGACGCATAGCTGTCGAGTTGAACTCCTTTTGGCTCCGGCTATAAACCGTGCCTTAGGTGGATTCTTGTGGTACTTTGGGCTATGCCAGATACAGGGTATCGTGGCATTGTCCTCCGTCAGTTCCTCTCCAGTATATCTGCGGAGGAGCTGACTGTGTTCCTGAACCAAGTCAATCTCTGATTTGGTTGCTGGCTTGTAAGTGTCGTTGCCGTTCACTTTCAGGCCAGCATCAGAGATGGAGACTCCCATCTCCTCACATAGGCGTAGCAGGTAACCCTTCTTGCATTGTAGTGCAAAGTTGGTTGCCGCCTTGTCCACCGGTGTGATGACGTAGGTGTGGTGCAGGCTTTTGGCTTTGTCGACCGCCTTTCTTTTGGCCGTCGATTTCCGCTCGTAAGCCATCCATCGTTTGGAGCTGCAATCAAACTGATCTCTCAGCCTGATCATTTTCTCTGCTGCTCTTTCTTTTAGAGTCAGCAGAGAGTGTACCGTTGCCCTGCCAAGTCTTTCCAAATGAGTAAAATACTCGTCTAGTGTCTCAGCGCATGCCTCCAGTGCCTTTCCGGCATCTGAATGCATGTGTGGTCGGTACTTAGTCCCACGATCCAGAACAGCACTAATGCCGTTTGGAAGCCAAGAGAAATTCCCCGTATTCACGTGCTCTCTAACTTTGATGAAATATATCTGAAGGGTGTAGGCTTCGGGGCAGGTTTTTTGGGGCACCCACACGGAGCGGAAACGATTTTCCTCATTTCCTGTTCCGTCAGGTTTTTGAGGAATTTGCTGTAGTTCAGCAGATAACTCCCCAGTGGCTTGGGTGGGATCGTTACAAAAGAGATTTTCTTCGTATCGACCCCCAATCCTCCCTTGATTTTTTGGAGGATTTTTGCCGGATTTGCGATTTCGGAGTAGCGATTTTCGTAATGAAATCGCACCCTTACTTTCGCTGGAGCATTTTTGGCTTTTTCCGGCACCGAAAAATGTGTCGAGAAAAAGCTTGCAACTATCTGATAAGCACGGTACCCATACTAATCGGAGTTGCATTTCAAATGCTTTGCAAAGTTGCGCAGAAAACTTTTCCTCTGTTTTTTGAGAAAGTTTTCTGCATCCCCAGTGTGAAATTTATTCTCTTGAATAAATTTTGCACTAGCCTCTAGCAGGTCGACTCCTTGTGCAGGAGTTTTCTTGCCGTGACCTCGTTTCGAGCAGGCCCATCTTTCGATGGGACTTTTGAATTTGGTTCTGAACCAAGGTTTCTTTCTGCGATCGAAGGGATCTGTATCCCTGTTGATGCTTCCGAAGCCTTTGCAATTTGTGTTCAAACCCCAAGGGTGAACCGAATTGAGAGCTGGCGTGAAGTCTTTTTCAGCTTCATCTAGCTCTGTTTTTGTCTCGCACAATGCCAGAATCTGGACGGTAGGTCTTACCTGTTGCCCGTGACCAGACCTGAAGTGGGCATAGAGCAAACTATTCTGAGTAGCACTCTGAATGTTGCTCATGTGCTGTCCGATTCTGTCTTTCAGACATCTAGTTGTCTGTCCAACGTATCTCATGCTGCATCCTGGCCAGGTGCAGGAGAGGAGGTAAATTACATTCCTGCTCCTGCAGTTGGCTCCGGGTGATGGCGTGCACAGTACTTTCTTGTACGCACTGCCATTCACAAGGATCGTACCTGTCCTTGGTCCCCACAGCTCGCAGAATTTGCAGCTGTGACAGGGATTAGTGGATTGAGTGATACCCAAGAGGTTTTCATGTTCCTCTTCAAGTATCAGCTCCCCCGAACGCCCGTATAGAGCTTGAGTTTTGGCCTCCTTGGGCCTCACTCTTGCTCCGCCGTCCTCGACACTGTCCAGCCCTTGGGCAGTATCAATTTCAGCTGGTTGCTGAGCAGAGTTTTCCTCTCCTGCAGCTTCAAAAGGTGTCGCCCGCGACTGGACTTCATGACCGTCTGCCGCCCACCTTCTAATGGCAGGGGCGTGGGTGCCGTAGTGATTGGCGGCCCGGAGGCCCCTCCCACCACGGCCGGTGGGGAAAGTTTGATGTGAGTTCATGTTTGTTTGAGCTTTTGTCAAAGACTTTTTTGGTACTAGTGGTTGGGCTGGATTAGAGCGCAGAGTAGTATTCACTCTTGGGGAGAACTGCGCGGATCTGATTGAATAATTGGAACTGCGCAGCGGGAAATGAATTCCCTCCTAATCCTGGACCCCAGTGGATGCAATAGACTCTCCTGACCCCCACTGGTTTGAGCAGTAGGTGATCTAGAGAGGCGAGATGATGGCGGGAGTGCAGCCAGTTGACCCAAGGGCCCTTCAGCCTCCTGCCCCAGAGATTCTCCGTGCCCTGAATCAGCAGATGCTTCTTCGTCAGTGGGTCTCTGGAGGTGCCCTAGTCTTTTTGCAAGGCTATTTGTGGGCTGGTTCAGAAAGATACTGCCACCTGCAGAGCCCAAGGCGCCACTGCACTCCGGTGCCAATCTGCGGGCGGCCAGTCAGCTCAAGGTGGAAAAGCACCAGTTCAACCTGGGTGGAGTGCCGGAGCCGACCCAGATCGACATCGTTGACACTCTCCCCACCTTCGCCAAGGCTTATTCACGCATGGAGGTCTCCTTCTTTCCTCCTCCTCTTTTTTAAGTGGATGGAGAGAAATGGGGAGGGCTTTGAGGACACGGTGAGCTGTGTGACGCAGGTCCTGGTGGACCAGGTGCGTCAGAACGAGACCATGGCCCGCCGACTGCTCAAGCTGGAGCGCCTGCAGGCTGCCTCTATCATCCGTCAGGAGGAGATGGAGTCTGATTGTACAGGCTCTTTTCATTCCTCTTGAGGATTAATCACCGTGCTTGCAAATGAGCAGGGATGAAAGGCGTGATCGGGATTCGAGGTGGAATTCCTCCTTCTCTTCTCGACCGGAAGTCTCAAGCTCTGGACCAGACTCATCGCAATGCACGAGATTGGCTCAAGCAGGTCTTCTTGCCTTTCATGTTCTCATCCGTCTGGCAGAGAACCAAGCAGAGGTATCCAGGTGTTGGTGTGCGCCGTCGGCAAACACCTCGCCCAGCTACTCTATTCCACCATCAAGTCCAACTGGAGTACCAGGTTTGTACTTTTCAGTTGTCTCTGACTGTGGCAGGATCTCTTGACTCATGGACAGGAAGCCTGTGGACATGCTTTGGTTCCACATCACTCCGATCCACGTCAACTACCTCCTATGCCATTCCAATCTGGTGACCCATGAAAAGCTCTCTGGGCACACCGTGCCATCGGTTGTGGGAGACCTCAAGTTCGTCCGTGGTCTCACCGCTGCCGAAGGTTGGCAATTGCAGGTATGTGGACGGGCTGTCTGTATCCAAAAGTGATTTTCAGATCGACTGGCCCAAGGGCTCGCCTGGGAGTTGCGACTGGTGAAGGCGTACACCACCATTCCTCTCCCAGTTGAACATCAGCCCCGCAACCCCGGATGCGTGTCCTTCATCGGATTCACGGCATCTCTTTCCATCCTCTCCATTGTTGTCTAGGCAATAGAGAGTAGGCGGGTTGCAGTGGGATCTAGCGGGCCTGAAGGCCTTGCTAGACACGATGCTGGGCCAGAACTGGCGCGTCAACGCCAAGTTGCTCCTCAGCAAGGAGGAGCGCTATCTCAAGCCTGACCCCGTCACCGAGACCGTCGCCGCCTTCAATGCCTACACCGACGGGGCGCAGGTGCACCACTGTCTGGCTCGAAGGCAGAAGCTGGACACTGTTAGTCTTCTGATTTCAGCCGCGCTCTGAGGCGCATCTTCCACAGATGACTGAGTACCTTTGCCATTTCCTACAGGAATTGGAGCTGTTGGAGCACGCTCAGCAAGCTCCAGGTACTAAGGTCTCCTCAGGATATTCTTTTGCAAGAATGTTTGTCCTTCAGACGAGGCCTACGACACCAATCCGGAGACCAAGGCGCCGCCGAAGGTGGAGGAGGAGCAGAAGAAGGCGGAGGAAGAGAACCCGTGGGCTCACTTCCTCGCTGTTGCCCCCGGCTCCAAGCCCGGTTCCAAGAACTCCGCTGCCGTCAACAAACCAGCTCATAGTGGCCTTTGACTGCAGGGTTTCTGGGTCCCGCTCTGCAAAACAGAATGTCATTTGCAGAGCGTACTGCCGCGGAGGCCATGGAGATGGGCAAACCCGCTAGCTCCCAGCCCCCTAAGCAGACGATTCCGGCCAAGACGCAGCCCACCGGCAAGCCCAAGCCACCCACGCAACCGCCTGATCACAAGCGCGCAAAAGGTAGCTTTTTGCCAGTTTATTCTGCTCTTTTTGTCCTCGTTGTCGGGTACCTGACTCCTGCCGCCCACGAGGAGAGGGCGACCATGTCCTAGGTCTGTCGGGAAAGGTATCGTAGCAGAGCGCTGAGTGGTGGTGGTCCTGTTGGCAGAATCGACATGGAAACTGTGACTTGCAGCCATTCGCGTTGTGTCCTTTTGACAGGCACCGGTAGCACCATCTGAATTTGCTAGCTTGACCCTTTCTTTGTTTGGCCGTGGCGAATTGGGTGCAATCCACTGCCTTATGATTGCCCAGGCAGAAAGCGCATGGCTTGTACTGAACGTCTGGTGTGAATTGTTCCACTGGTAGTGCCAGAATTGCCGTTCCCTCGGGCTCTTCCATCTTGTTGGCTCCGGTAGTGAGTACGTGATTTCTTGATGGAGGACTAGCATGTCATGATGACCTGGACGACGCCCAAGAATCCATGCGGCTTGGCCTCATCACCATTCGCGACTGGAGTATTTGGGCTTCATCTTCGAGAATGGGGATGAGGTGATTGATGCTGATGTCGTGAAGTGGAATCCGCCAAAGTCGCTGTATACACCGATGGTACAGGTGAGACGTCAGCTTCTCCATGACGGGTTGTGTGAGGTGAAGAAGTTTTGTTTCCGGCATCCAACATTGCACCAGAAGAAAATAGAAGCTGGAGCGGAGCTGATCTATGAAGCTGATGAAATTGTGATCAGTGACTGCAGGAAGCTTCTCTATGTCTTCTTTTGCCTGTTGTATCAGGAGCGTGGGGTTCTCGTAGTCCCTCGTCAAGAGGTTCAGGATGACCTCAAAATTCAGTGGGTCGGCCAGGTATCATTGGACTTTCTTGAGGGGTTCTCCTTCCAAGCACTGACTGAGCACTTGTATGCGTGGGTGGGGGTCAGTGGTGAGACGGTTGATGAGGTGTAGGAAGTCCGCTTTCCAAGTGGGAAAGTCCAAGGGGTCACCCTTGAAGCATGGATAGGCCAAGGGAGGCAACGTTTGGCGGAGTAGGTCATTCTCTTGCTTGAACGCGAGATGTTGAAGAATGCTCTGGTAGCTTTGCAGTGCCGCCAGCTCCAGACCCGTCAAAGCCAGAATCCCGTTCTGATTGTTAGCCTGTGCACTGGTTGGTGGCACGGGAGGTGCTGGAGGACCCAGTTGTTGTTGAACCGGAACCTCCTGTCATGGTAGTGGACCGGCGGTTGGCTCCTGTTCTGGTGGCGTTGTAGGGGAAGTCTCTGGCAGTGGTGCGGCTGCATTGTTTCTGCCCTCTCCTGTTCGTTCCGCGGTTTGCGGTTGCGGTGGTGGGGGAGGAGGAGGTGGAGGAGGGATGGGCTCCAGTCCCGGCGGCATCTTGGGCGGAGGAAGGGGAGGGGCGTATAACCAGCAGCCCTGTTGCGGTTGATAGTAGTAGCCGTGAGGTGCTGCTCCCATTGCTTGTGATGAGTCCTCCCTGATTCCGCATCCCCAAGACGTGTCCATGTCCATGGTGGATGTCCGCAATGGAGGAGTGGGCAATGATCATGGAGGTTCGACATTTGCGGGTGGGGGAGCCGACTGCCTCAGCGTCAGAGGACGGTTTGCTGCTGGCGGAGTCGAGAAGGTGTCTTCCTTCGACCTCAGTGCACTAAGGGTGGAGTGGTCCGGTAAGGACGGGTGAGTGGATCCTGGGGGTTCTGCTCGGGCTCCTGATGGCGTCGGGAAGTGCGATGTTGGTATTTGGAAGGCCACCTGGGGTCGGGTTCCGTCCGGTTGTCCGACAGTCCACCCAGGTCCCACGGCCCCTCCTGGTGGCGGTCCTGAGGGGACGGCGATCTGAGGCTTCTCACTTCCAGCGACCATAACTAGTCAAGGCGCTTCTCCCTCGTGCACCAAAGACATTCGTTCTGTCTCGACTGGGGATATGGTTGTTTGTCTAGTGGTCATCAAGATGTTAGCAGTTGTATCCACTCTGGCCATGGTGACATCCTGTAGCGCCGCTTGAGTCCCAGGAGGATTCACTGACAGGAAGGTAGCTGGTGCTTGATGTTGTGTCTCCATGAGAACTGGGGCAGGAAGAGCGGCCTGTATCCTAGTCTCGTGGCGTGGTGGTGGGTGTGTCGTCATGGCTGGTGGCGGTTCCGGTAGGTTGCGACACAGGCTGGTGACTGAGTCGTCTGGTTGTTCCCGGATGAATGGCGAGTGGTATCGCTGGAAGGGTCTTCGAATATTGTCTGGGGTTGGAGGGTAGGCCAGCGAGGTGCTTTGTTCTGGGGGTTGAACTGGGGCTGATTGAACATTTCTTGCTGGTGGTTGTGGGGGGTAGTACAGTGCAATGCTCCCATATGGTTCCTGCCGAAGGAAGGTTCGCGGTTCGTTATGGGTCTGGTGCACTGGCACTGGGGGAGGTAGGGTTGGTCTGGGAACCAGCGCCTGAGTGTAGTTTGTGTCTTGTGTCACGGTGTAATTCATCGTCGAAAGGGGGTGTGGGCACAGCTGTTGTTGCTGGTGGCCTGGGATGGTTCCTGTGGGTGCTGGTAGAGGAATGGGTCCTGCTGAGGGTGGTGCTTGCATTATAGCGGGCAATGGTGGCGCAGGTGCTGGTAACGCGAGCAGTTGATGCTGTGGTGCCGATGGCGGTAGGGCCAGTTGTTGTGAGTTGGGTGGAAGAGATGAGTGGTACAGTTCCAGAATGGTGTTGTACGTGTGCTGAGAATGGTGTGGGTACTGTTCTAACTCTCCCGGCCGCGGGCAAAGGGCGAGCTGTTGTGTTGAAACGGGAACGAGGGCGTGTGAGGGCGCCGCGGGTTGTGGTGGGGCTTCAATCGGCAAAAGGTGTGGAGGGGCAGGGAGAGAGGGTGTGGGGTCGGGTGCGGGGAGGGCTGGAGCTGTGGTCTTCCTGGCGGAGTTGGCGAGGAGATCGGCTTCACTGTAGCCGAGGTGGGTGGTGGCTACTGTGCGGGCCTCTTCTTGCAATCTTTCCTTCTGAGTGAGGTGTTGTTGGTATTGGTGCTCCAGTTCCAGGCGTTTGGGATTGTTGTGCGGTAAGGCTTTCAGCTGGATGCTCAGTTGGAGCACGCGTTGAGAGGCTTGATTGAGGTTAGCGTAAGCTTGGTAATAGGCCTCCAATCGTTGTTGACTGTTGGCGGTGCCGTCGCGTCCATCCCATGCCATGCCCAATGAGGTGTCAGTGTGCGAGGTGTTTGTGAGGTTGGGGGAGATCGATGGGAATGCCTCTTGTCCTCGCCATGTTTGAGCCCAGTGCGGTTGCCGTTGGAGTGCTGAGCTGTCCATGGGAATGGTAGATGCGTCGCTATTGGAGGTGGGATCTAGGTCCATGAAGAGGGGCTCTTCGAGAACCACTTCGAGAGGAATGGCAGCGGGAGGAGCACGAGATTCATTGAACCCCAGGAAGATGCAAGCGGTCTTGTAGATGTCATCACAGAGACAGAGGAAGGGAGCCTTGTACGCATCATCTTCGCCGGCCAGGAGCTCTCGAACATTGTTTGGGTGATAGATGCCTTGCAAAATCAGTTGCTCCACGAGGCTGAACCAGGGACGTTCATTGGTGGCGCAACAGTCATGGCATCGGTACGACGCAGAGCTTGTGGTCAGTAGTTTGCGACAAAGTTTGGCCATGTATTGGACATCCGGTGGGTTCAATGTTTGTTTGATCTGTCCCCAAGTACAAGCCTGGCAGTACACTTGCTTGCAGTCTCCGCAGTCCACCTTGACTTTGTTGACGATGGGTCCCTTGCAGTCGGCGCAGTTGAGAACGAGGTTGTTCGGAGCGGTGGTCATGGTACAGGTGAGGTGGCGTGAAGAGCTGGGAAGGTTGGTGGTGGATGGAGGGCGAGTGGCTGGTAGGCTATAGTGGTGAACGGGTTTTATACCGCGTCTCCCCGTGCCCCCCTTTTCCTGTCTGTGTGGCCTTGGTTTACACTGTGGCTTCCTAGGCCCCTTTGGGTGAGGGGTGAGGAGGCCGGGCAGGGCCATTAATCGTCCTCGGCTCGCAGGGGTGCGTTTGCAGAATGGCGTAAAAAGTGGGGTGTGGTTGTAGGGAGGATCATTAATCGGCGGTTGTTTGTGCTCTCCCATGGCCCTTTTTTGCGACTTGTCCAAAGGGCGCAGGCCGGAAAGAGTGATTAGTCGGCTCTTTCTGGAAGGCTGGGGAAGCAGGTTTTGCGGGCCGGGGGTGTTTTGCAGGGGAGTGTGTGTGGCGCTGAAGAGTGAAGTGTACAGCGAAGGGGGTGCAGGTTGCGGGGGCTGTTTTTGCCAAGTGACAAATAGCAGGGATGGGCTTGTGTAGGCGGAAATTGGTGCAGGGAGTTTTTTAGCCAAGCTTTGCCAACTGAAGTCCGCCGCCGTAAGCTTTTCGAACCATCAAACAGTCGCAACAAAGGCAGCACTCCACGGATTCTTTCGATGAGTCTGGATTCTTGAAGCAGTCATTGTCGGTTTTGTAGCAGACGATTAGTAGTCTGCTGGTCCAGTCAGCCACAAGCTTGGCTGCAAAACGGACTCGTAGTAGTCCGCACTTCTCAACATCAGCTGCCAGTTTGGCTGTGAGGCGGACTCTTAGTAGTCGGTGCTTGACAAAATCAGCCGCGTAGTCGGCTGCGAAGCAGACTCCTTGTAGTCAGCACTCGTCCAGTCAGCCGCCAATTTGGCTGCAAGGCGGACTCCTCTTGGTCCGCACTGACAAGAATCAGCCGCGTAGTCGGCTGCTAAGCAGACTCCTCGTAGTCTGCACTCGTCCAGTCAGCTGCCAGTTTGGCTGTGAGGCAGACTCCTTTTGGTCCGCACTGACGAGATTAGCCACCTAGTTGGCTGCAAAGCAGACTTGTCGTAGTCTGCGCTCGTCCAGTCAGCCGCCAGTTTGGCTGCAAGGCGGACTCCTAATGGCCTGCACTGACGAGATCAGCCGCGTAGTCGGCTGCTAAGCAGACTCCTCGTAGTCTGCACTTGTCGAATCATCCCCTGGCGGAGTTCAACGGAGGCTGAGGGTTTTGTGTTCCGTACTCCTTCCCACGTTGATAACCAGTCGCCTGGTAGGCTGGGCGCATGTCGTTGCCTCCTAGTAGGCCTGTGTGGTTGCAAATTCTGTGCTCGTCAGCTCAGAGTCCTGTAAAATAAATTCGCTCTCCTCTGCATCCTCCTCCCATCCGTCAATGGCGCGAGGTGGCAAAAGGCGTACTAGGCCTTTGCAGAGTAACAAGGTGGGCCCTCAGCCCGAAGTGAGTAAGAATGAGGGTGCTTTGCCAGCTCCCTCACGTGGCAGCTGCTCCCATGTCGGCCGCCCCTGCCTTGATTCCTGCTTCTCTTCTGCTTCCTCAGCAATGCGGCAGAGGGGGGCAGGGCGTGCCCTTGCAGTTGTTCCGCCTCCCCCCCATAAGGGCGACAGATTGAGTAGCAAGAGGCCGAGTAGTTGTTGCCCGCTGGCTCCTAGTAGCTCTTAGGCGGGGCTTTCCGCTGGCATCTGAATTCATGGTTCAATCCGCAGTCAGAGTCCACAGAGGAAGGCTGCTGTGAAAGAAATGCAAAGGACGGATGCTGCGTTGTTGGTCATCCTCAGGTCTGCAGTCAGAGTCCACAGAGCAAGGCTGCTAGAGATGAGGGGGGTTGACCCTTGAAGGTTGAGTCATGCTGTTTGCCAATTCCCACCTGCAGTTGGAGTCCACAGAGGAAGGCTGCTGAGACGGAATTGCAGGGACAGATTGACTTGATTGAGTTGCTGCTGTTTGACACTTTCAGTCTGCAGTCGGAGTCCACAGAGGAAGGCTGCTGGAACGGGAGTGCAGTGACAGGCTGAACTCCTAGTGGCCGTAGGCCTGTGCCTGCCAATTCAGGCCGTCAAAGCATGGCCAAAGGCCAGTGCCTGCCGATTCAGGCCGTCTTAGGGTGGCCGAAGGCCCGTGCCTTGTTCATGTTGTAGTTGAAGGCAGTCCCGATGCCGCTGAGCTTGATGAACAAAGCCAAAAAAGGTTGGCTGGAGGCCCGTGCCAGACACATTTCAGTCCTTTGTAGCTAGTGAGCTGGGAGGAAATGTGTTGGCCGTTGATGATCATTGACGCGTCATTCTTGGCAACCAGTTGATTGGCGGGGAATGAGTAGTGATCAATGGGCGTCTTGTGGAAGGCGGAGACCTGGAAGCCGAAGCCGAAGCCGTAGGTGGAGGCCTTGAAGCCGCAGTCCTTGCAGATTTGCGCTGCTTAGAGGGCCAGCAAATCTCAGTCAGACGCTGTAGAACTGAAGTTCTTGAGACTTCTTCTTTTATCCATCTTTAGGATAATAGAAGCATCGAATTTCCGCCAAATTATTTCATTAAAGTTAAACTTTAATGTTCCCGTTTGGCGTTGACTTGAAAGGCAGGGTCAATTAGCTCCGCTGGCTGGGGCTAGGCGGAGGAATTCTTTTCTGCTTTCAGACCGCAGACGGTGCAGTCTTGGAAGGCCCCTTTTCGATGCCGCTCCATCCCAAAGCTTCTAGAGAGGAGGCTTAGAAGCAGGATGAAGGTGTGCAATCTGGACTGTTCTTCTATCAGCTGCCCAAGTAGAGCTGGTTGAGGCTGCACTTGTTGCAGAAGTTCTGGAGGCCCCAGATGCTCAGCCAGGCGCCCTTGGCCATGTTGAATATGAACAGTCTGGAGGGTTGAAGTAGGTATAGAAGTGGAGTGATGGAAAGCTTGCCGGGTCCATCGGTGTCCATCTGTACGCTGTCCAAGCGGCACTTGCTGAAGCCGGTCTGGGCCTTGGGGCTCCGCAAGGGGTGCTTGGGGGTAAATGGAAAGGGAGGTTGAGAGGGGGTAGGGGACTGTCGGCGTCCATCTGTGCGCTGTCCAAGAAGCGCCGGCTGGAGCGGCTCTGCATCTCAGAGATGCCCAGCTAGGCTACTTGGCTGGGCAGAGTGCACTGGAGGCCAATCTTGGCCGGTTCAGGTTGGAAGGCTTGAGTAGGGAGGAGGTGCTGTGAAGACTCGCAGATACGCTGGCAGCATGAATGGCGGTGTTCTCTAAGTGGCGATTGAAGAGGCTAGTCTTCAGCTCCCGTCTGTTGTCTGAGAGGCGCTGGCTGGAGAAGCTCTGTGCGCACTGGTGGCCAATCTTGGCCTGTCTCAGCTATGGGGGTGGGGCTGGAGGGTACAGGTAGGGTGTCATGAAGACTTGCAGATGCGCCGGTGCCGCGAAATACGATGATCTAGAAACGGCGCTAGAAGAAGCTAGTCTTCGCCTTCCATCCAGACAAGGATTGAAGAGGGGGGTTTGAGGTGTCATTGGTGATGACATTGATGGCAGCGATGCGAACGCTGCTCTTCTGTCTGATGATCTGCTAGGCCCTGGCCAGTTGGTTCAGGTTCCCGTCTAGGGTACTCTTCCTTCTTGGCCGGCGGCGGAGAAGCAAGCAAACAAGTTGAACTTGTGTGCCGTGGACAGAGCCCTGGAGGCTCAGGGTCAATTGAAGGCAGAAGAGAGGCGCATTCGCCATTGATGCGAAAGGCAGCCTTTAAGCGTGGCCTGCTTAAATGCCTGTCACATTGAGGTTGGGGGTTGATAGAAGGGTGTAGGGGACGCGGACATTGTTGAAGGTGGCCATGAAGAAGAAGCAGGGCTTGAGCTTCTTGTTGGAGCTGGGCCGCTTGGAGGATTGCGGAGAGCCTTTGAAGGCGGCTCTTTGGGGCATCAAAATATAGGCCAGTGGCCGTCAATTTCTGAAAGTATTACTTTCTGCTTGCTTCTTGCGACGTTGATTGAGGCTGTTCTGAGAGGTGCGCTGAAGTTATGCAGCTCGGGATGACAGTCGTCTCAACTTGCCGCAGCTCGGGATGACACTGGAAAGCTGCTCTCGGTAGGCCAGTCCAGAAAAGGCTTTGTGGCCAGGCAGAGAGTAGGCGGAGTTGAGGCGGCAAGTGTGGCCGCACTTCCAGAATGCTGCTCCAAAATAGGCCCATTTTGAGTTATGCAAACTTTAAGTTTAGCATCTCTTTTGCCTATTTTGGCTCTGTCAAAAGAAGCATAGAAAGAATTTGCATATCTTTGCAGATAGTGCAAAGTCTTGGAGGCGGCGATGGGAGCAAAGTTGGCCCAGTCGCCGGCAGGCTGGCAGAAGCCAGTCAGGAAGCCGTCCATGTTCCCGTTGGCCTTGTACACCACCGACCTCTAGGGACGTAATAGGAAGGAGGGTGGGTTTTGAGGCCTCCTCTGAGGAACTTGATGGAGGCGTCTTCCAACTGGCAGAGCTTCATGGCGCAGATGGTGACCATGTAGTTGCCGGGGTTGAAGAAGGCGGAGACGCTGGACTTGCATGGCTCGATGCTGGAGCAGAGTATAGGCAGCAAGCCGCAGTTGGCGTTGATCGAAACGGAGTCCTGGAATGGTCCAGTGTGATAGCTGTTGGGCTGGAAGTGGCAGAGGCCGCAGTCAAAGCCGTCCAGCATGCCGCACTGGTTGCAGTCCTTGGAGATCTGGACGCGGTTGTGGTGCTCCAGGAAGCCATAGCGAAAGTGGTGGAACTTGTCCAGAATTGGCACTGTCTTCAACGGCGGGTAGAAGGAGGGGGAGTGGGCGGGTCATTGGCACAACCTTCCAATGCGTATTAGCAGAGGCAGGCGCAGTGGAAGTAGGCCTTGAAGGCATTGTGCCCGTAGCTGGCGCCATCCTTGAAGAGGTCCTTCTAGCTGCAGGTGAGCAGGCTGAGGTCGCAGATGACTGGGAGGCCATAGAAGCGGCAGTGGAGGGAGTCCACTAGGCTGGGCCTGGTTCAGTAGTCGTCCGCATAGAAAAGTATAGGCCGCTCATGAGTCTTTTGACTTTTGACTTGAAGCAATGTCGCAAGACGGCCATTGACTCTGAAGCTGGCTGGGCTTTTCTTCAGCGATGCTCGAAAGTTTATAAATCTGCAAGGATTCATAAACAGGCAGGCCGGCAAGGTTGCATCGGGCAGCAGGGAGTTTTGAGAACTGTCAAGGCAATCTCCAAAACTCTAGCAGCGTAGACGTTGCTTTGCTGGATAGCTGGCATTGGCTGGCCAGCGGAGTTGCAGCAGAGGCCATAAGTTTGAAAACTGACTGGAGCCAATTTTCGAACTCTGGCAGCGAAAGTGAACAGTTTGCTGGTAACTGCAGGCAATTTCAAAATCCGTCCCAGGATATTGAAATTGTCATCGACGATGCTTGCGTAGCAGGCATGAAACCAACTTTGCAGTTAGTTTTCGATGCCCAAGTAGCAAAGTCGCATCCAAGCTGACGTAGACTGGAGCCGGCAGCGAAGATTTTGAAATTGGACAGTGGTCAATTTCAAAGTCCGGCAGCGTAGATGGATCAAAGCTGGTTGCTGGCAGCTGAAGAGAATGTTCAAAATCCGTTTCAGGATGATGAAAATCTGTCGACGACGCTGATGACGTCAACATGAAAAGAAACTTTTCAGTTAATTTTCAATGCCTGGCAGCAAAGTCGAATCTCGTCTCAATTGTCGGCGTTGAATGATTTCATAAAATCCGCAAGGATAGAATGAAATCATTGAAGGGAGTTGCTCTTTGAAGAGAACTTTTCAGTTCGCTTCAAGACCCTTTTTTGCAGCAGATTACGGTAGCAAGTGGGTTGTATGACGTCAGAGTTTTGCTGGCAGCCATCCAAAGATGGCGTGATGGCTGGAAACTTGGCGCTGCAATGTTGCTGTCGAAGAATGGACATTGAAAAGAGACTCGAAAGTCAATTTCAATTCCATGCAGCGTAGTCGCAGTTGCTGCCGTCTAGAAGTTCACAAGGCTGGCTCTGGCTGAGTGAAGTTCTGGAGCTGCAGGGTGTCCTGTCCGGTAGTGAAGCAAAGTCCAGCATTGCAGGCTGGGCTTGATTCGCTGTCCGGTCTCCATGGATTGGTGACTGGGGCTTTTGACTCGATCGCTGCTGATGAAAGGCGGCGAAGTCAAAGGCTGGAAGTTGTTGCAGAAGCGGAAGTTGGCGGAAGTGGTGCTGGGCATTCTAGTAGCATTGTAGAGGTGGTCGGTCGAAGGTACAGATAAGCTAATCAGCTCTCTGATCTACCAAACGCTGTGGTGATATGCAGCAGGAACGTAGCGAGATACACTTTCATCGTTGTCACCAAAGGGGTTAGGAGAGCGGGACTAGTTTAGGCAGGGCAAGCCACATTATAGAGAAACTGATCCCGGCCTCCCTTCCGCCCGCCTCGCCAACTCACGGTCAGACGAAACCCGCTTGGGAAACGCCACAGCACCAAAACATTGAACTTTTCGTCAAAGCAGTTTGTAATTTATGTGACCTTACAAAAACGACCATAACTCTGGCTAGGAAAATGATTTTTCGCCACAAATGTGTAGGTATGCCAAGGACAGATAGGACTACTTTCAGTAAAAAAATTGACCCTCTAGGTTTAAGTGTGCTTGAGAAATGGGCTTCCAAAGTTAGGTGTTCCAAAAAGGACTACCCCTCCCTGTAGATGAAACGCCCTTGATGACCAACAAGCAAATTTGATGGTATTATTTTGTAAAAAAAATACAAGCGAAATGCTGGCTAATCAAACTCGATTTTTGATTCTGCCCAAATTCAGTTATTGCTACTTTACAGGAAATGAATTTTAAAGCAGTTGTTCAGCGATGAAAACTTCATTGGTAATGAAAATAGCTGGGCAATCAGCGCAAAGCTTCTGCCATATCCATTTTGATAAACTGGTTTTATTGCGCGCTCACCAACCGTTAACAATCATGAAAATGGGTTAAGGTGAACAATACAAGTTTTCTTTTTTTCTTTTTTGTGAATAATATGAGTATTTTCGAGTTTTCATCATGCAAATCTGTTGATCTTGTGTTCTGCAGAAGTATTTAGCGTTAAAAATCTGTTATCATAACATAATTATAAGGACAATAAGCTGGGCAGAAAGAGTTCAAACAATTAAGAGGCCCTTTATGTAATGGGTCAAATATAGCTGGAAAAGTCGATTTTACAAGTTTCCAAGATTATTACCCAGGATGATAAAGGGTTCATTTGCGATCACCCTCCCGTTAGAATTTTTGAAAAAAACCTTTCCTAGCCGGAAATATTGTCAAAAATGTAAACTGAGTCATAAAATTTGGTCCATTTTGGCGAATTCTGAGTTTCCAGCAAATTTGGCTTCAAAGCACAGCTAAAATTCATTCAATACCCAACTTCCACATACCATTGTGAACCTAAGGACCTAACAAGTAAGTTTCTGTTAAAATCTCAGCCGTTTTTAGGTGATTTTTGCAAAATATGACCCAAGAAAAGTTAAATTCACAGATTTCACATTTTCAAAAAAAGTGATATTTTTCCAATTTTCACAAAAATTTTGGTTAAATGCCCCCCAATGCACATCATTTTCAAATTTTTCACATTATTTGGAACATTTTGATACCCATTTTGTATGGAACAATGGAAGCAGATAGGAGCTACAACCTTTAAAACTCAGTCACCTCCAAAAATGCCCTATGTTAAAACATAGGACGCTTCAGCTGTGGTAAAATTTTTGCACTAAAAAACTTCCTGCTCATCCAAAAAGCAATATAAACCCAATTCCTTTTCAGGCTTGCTAAATCTAATCCTTAGGCATGTTTTGATGCCAAAACATTACTGGTTGTGTCTCAATTTTTCCTCAACTGGACCCCTATTTGACAGCAAGTCCGAGTTTAGCCCTATGTTATAACATAGGCAAAAAATGAACTAATTTTTTTTGTCTTGAAATTCAAATGCAATGCCTAAAACGCAAACAACTAACTCAGTTCCACCTGAAAATACCAAATTTACCATATATTTTATAATTTAATTCAACATAATATGATGATGAAATTGGCCAATTTTCAACTTAAAATGAGCATAAATTAAGACTGTTTAAATTGTTATATATCCAAGTAATGGCTATAAAACCGATATTTTTAGGTGTAACTGAGTTAGTTGTTTGCGTTTTGGGCATTGCATTTGAATTTCAAGACAAAAAAATTTTTGTTCATTTTTTGCCTATGTTATAACATAGGGCTAAACTCGGACTTGCTGTCAAATAGGGGTCCAGTTGAGGAAAAATTGAGACACAACCAGTGATGTTTTGGCATCAAAACATGCCTAAGGATTAGATTTAGCAAGCCTGAAAAGGAATTGGGTTTATATTGCTTTTTGGATGAGCAGGAAGTTTTTTAGTGCAAAAATTTTACCACAGCTGAAGCGTCCTATGTTTTAACATAGGGCATTTTTGGAGGTGACTGAGTTTTAAAGGTTGTAGCTCCTATCTGCTTCCATTGTTCCATACAAAATGGGTATCAAAATGTTCCAGATAATGTGAAAAATTTGAAAATGATGTGCATTGGGGGGCATTTAACCAAAATTTTTGTGAAAATTGGAAAAATATCACTTTTTTTGAAAATGTGAAATCTGTGAATTTAACTTTTCTTGGGTCATATTTTGCAAAAATCACCTAAAAACGGCTGAGATTTTAACAGAAACTTACTTGTTAGGTCCTTAGGTTCACAATGGTATGCGGAAGTTGGGTATTGAATGAATTTTAGCTGTGCTTTGAAGCCAAATTTGCTGGAAACTCAGAATTCGCCAAAATGGACCAAATTTTATGACTCAGTTTACATTTTTGACCATATCTCTGGCTAGGAAAGGTCTTTTTCAAAAATTCCAACGGGAGGGTGATCGCAAATGAACCCTCTATCATCCTGGGTCATAATCTTAGAAACTTGGAAAATCGACTTTTCCAGCTATATTTGAGGATTTCTAAGACTTTACATAAAATGACTCTTAAAGACGTCGTTTTATCAAACTTTATCATCTCATTTGTTCATAAAAATTCCGATTGTATTTTCTCATCGGCCAGCCAAAAGTAAGTTCAAGGCCACAATTTTATCTCATACAAAACAGATTTGGTTATTTTTGGCCACATTTGGCTAAATTAGGTAAATGCTATCACAACGTTTGATGAACCAGTCTTCGTTTTGCAAAAAAGAGTCTTCACGGACACTGTGCATAATTTGTAGAGAAACACCGCAACGTGGATAAGACCGATGAAACTCTGCAGCATTTCGTTACATTAAAATGCACATAACATCCATGCCTTAATTTCTTACCGCGCCAGCCCATAACCCAATGGTGCCTGAAATCGAATTCTTTAAAGGGCTATGTGTTTGTGACTGCTACGCACTATAAGCTTTTTCAAATTTTCATATGAAAAAAACACATTGAGAATATCAAAACTCGAATTTGATTGATTTCCAATTTGGATATGAAAACCTAGTCATAACTTTACATTAGCTTTTACGCAGTTTCTTTGATAGATGTATATTTTCATAACAAATCGTGCTTTTTATAAATTACGTTAGCGGTTTTCAAAAACCAATAATTTGCCTAGTGTCCTATAACTAATCACAGTTTTGCCTTCAAGTTTTTTTTCCAAAAAGGGGAGAAAAATGTTGCCAACCACCGACGTCGCCCATAAATTTTTCTAAAGAGTAGCTCATGATTTCCTGCATCCAAAATGCTTGTACAATTGCAATTATTAAACATGGAGGCAACCTTTACATGAGGATATGCGCGTGAGTTTAGAAACAACTCCATGTGAATGAACATATTTTGATATTGTGTTTCTTTTTTCTTCCCCGCAGACTTTTGCGTGGTGCTGTAAATGTGCTGATCGCATCTGGGCAAGCATTTCGAGCTGCATGCATCATCAGCCGAGCCTGCATTGCCTAAATCTGAATTGAAGAAAGCTATTTTTCAATTCTTAGACATTTCCGGCAAAATTTTTGGCCGATGGTAAATGTTGCCGAAATCTTGCTAAACTGTTGTAGACGAGGCATCCGGGAAAGTGATTGTTGTGAAAAAAGGCGTAGGAGCAGATCTCGACCGGGTCATCCTCACGGCGCACGTTGAGCGATGAGAAGGCCGTGCAGCCACAGAGTTGCTGCAAAAACATCTGCCACCTTGACCTGTCACGACAAAAGGCTGAAGCTTTAAGCTGCCAGTTGAAAATAAACTTACTTTTATCAGATCCAAACGACAGCGCTGTCTACATTCCCTGATCGTATAATCCAGGGAACATTTCTTTTCGCCTTGGCGGTCTGAAACTTGTTTGTTTTTCTTTTAAAAAAGCTGTCAGAAATTTGCTCATTTGTTGTCTGTTTGTTTTCACAAAATTGGATGCTGTATAGAGATGGGGGCAACCTATGGGAATAGATTGAAAACGCCCCACAGACTTCACGTGGAGCCGTGTGTTTTCACCAGGATAAATAGGGTCCAATTCCGGATCTCGCAGATTCTCGCCTTCGTTTCCAAATTTGACAGTGGTAGCCATTAATGGGGACCTGTAAGAAAACTGCAAATGGATTCTGTAAAAAATCCGCCTGTTGTAGCGCATACCAAGGGCCATCATAGCTTACAGTGATGTAGATGCGATCTTCTCGACCTGCTGTGAATGTATCGAATTCGGTCGGCTGTAGGCAAACTTCATTGCTGGAAAATGACTAGGGGAAATTAGTTAAAAAAGCTTAACATTTCAATGAGATACTCTAATCAATGAGATTGGGCTGGCGCGAACGGAGCTTAAGCGAAGTGTCAGCGTCGAACCCTTCTTTCCGACCCAGGTGTACGATTTCGAGGTTAGTGCTGGATCGTAATTTTGATAAGGCTGCTGCTTGTTGCAGGCTGCTGCTCATCTTTCTCTTTCCTCGCATCCGCTCAATGGACGTAGGTTCCTTTGGCAAGCCAAAATTAAATACTTTCTCCCAAACATTTCATTACCACAAGTTCAAAGTCAAAGAAATTCATCTACTACTTGTTGAATCTTCTTCTAAGACCATTGCATTTTGTTTCAGTGGCTCTTTCCAGTCCAGTGAATTTCTTTGGAAAAATGAAACTTAATTTTGGCTTGCCGATGGTACCAGATAGGCATAGGCATAGGCAATGTGCATTTCATTTTCAACAGATTGGAATTAAATCTGGGGAAACAAATGATACAGCGAAATGATACAAATGATACAGCGTATGTTGATCAAATTTTTTTGATGTGCAATCAGACTGCTAATTTTTTTACATAAAGATAGATAATTTTGTTAAATATTCTAATTTTCGCGCTCAGCATGCAAATTTTTTTGTAACATAGCCCAAAAATTCAAAACAACATCAAAGAAAAAAATGATTAATGTGGCATTCTAATGCCGCTGAACTGCGCGCTCAAACAAAACGCAATTGTCTAAGAAGCAGATTCCACTAGTCCTAGGACGCGACAACGTCCTAGGACGCGACAGCGCCCTAGTTATGAATGGGTGATCGAGATTTTGGGTAGTTGCCTGTCGCGAGCCAGAACTCCTTGGATATAGATTAAAACCCAGAACATATGCACATCAATCGAAAGCTCTAATTGAGATCTCGATGGCCAAAATCGTGAAATTTTGATTTTGGCCTCGACATTTTAATAAAATCAAAAAAACCTAAATGTTTAAATTTAGAAAATCTGCGCAGTTTTTTATAAACTGATGCTCAGGTTAGCTTGCGTGCAATAGGTTTTTAATAGCTGTGTGGTGATATGCAGCAGGAACGTAGCGAGATACACTTTCATCGTTGTCACCGGAAGGGGGTTAGGAAGACAGCGGAACTGGTTGGGGCACAGCAAGCCACATTTTAGAGCAACTGATCCCGGCCTCCCTTCTACCCGCCTCGTCAACTAGGGGTCGGACGAAACTGGTTTGGGAAATGGCACAGCGCACCCGCGGGCGGCCGGGAAGGATAGGATCAATCACACCATCAACTAGCTTAGGCAGAAGAATGGGACCTCAGATCTAAGCTACACGCATCGCAACGCTACGAGGACAGGGGGAGAATCATCATTCGGCAAGCTTGAGCCGGAAGAACTCCGAATGCAGATACGAGTGGAGCAAAGACTGCAGCCATGTGGTCGCATTTGTGACGGGAGACAACGGCAGTTTGAGTTAGACGGAACACGGTGGTCGAGAACGGAGATAGTGAAGGGTCAGTTCTGTAGGTAGAGGGAGAGTTGGGCTCCATCTGGTCTGTTGAAGTCCAGTCGATCCCAATGTGTCGAGTAGCGGTGGTGCCCGTTGAAGCAGCGCTCTAGTATCTTATGTTTCTGGATCGCGACGTTCATGCCGCGGGGCTGCAGGACGTAAGTGCAGATCTGGAATCTGAAGCTCTGCAGGCGAATGTCACTGCAGTTATCTATCTTGATGATGGAGTCCCTCCACGCTTCCTTCTTTGGTTTTGTCAGCGCTGATTTGCTACTGGGGTTCCCACTAAGCGTTGGCGGATGGGTTCCGGTCGCTTGGAGGACGGACCGTCTGGCTCCTCCCTCTCGTTTCTGTCTCTCTTCCACCCACACTGGCCCCATCCTTGTGTCCTCTTCTAGCCAGTTCAGAACATGCTGATAGACTGCCTCCCGAGCAGGATTGACTTCGTCAAGTTCCAGCATCCACGGTGGATGTGGAAGACTCAGAATCCCATTCGCCAGTTGGTCCAACCAAGGAGTACTGACGTAGTGATCCTTGAGTCTGATGATGGGCCGTGAGCCGGAGAGGTTGCCGATCACTACCCAGAACTCGTCGGGAGAGATCGAGGTGGCCATGCGGCGACAGGAAGAGAGTTGCACCTCCATCAACTGGTTGCGACGGGGTTTAAGGAAGTTGATGACCAGGTGTTTGGGGACGTCCTGGAAGTTGCAGAAGTCGAAGACGATCACTTTGTTGTGTAAGCACATCCTTTTGAATATCAGTAGCATCGTCATCAATCCTTTGCCGCTCAGACTTTGCAGCACCAATTTGTCCGTGGAGATGTGTCGGAAGTAGTTCATAAGGTGTGGCATCTCCTCATTCGTCATCCGATCCGTGAGCTTGAGTGTGTTGCCGACGGTACTCCTTGTCAGACTCGTTCTTTTCTGTTTCTTGATCCGTCTTATTCCATTTGGTTGTGGGTCAAGGCAAAGTGACTTGAATGGTGGTTCATCATCATCCGCGTCCCCCGGGATGGCTTCATCAGTGAACTTCTCCAGCTGGATCTCCAGCCCATGTTGTGCCGTCACCGTCAGTGAGCAGAAATGGACTTTGGGCAGAGTCTCCCCAGGTGCTTGATCCACCAATTGATGCCACTTACTGCACACAAGTCAAGCCCCGGTGAAACTGTGTCCATCCAGACGTCGTAGGATCAGTTCCAGGATTTCGTTGGGCAGTTCGTCGAGTGCGGGCGACGTGGTGGTTGGCATTGGCATCAACAGCTGGACTGGTTCCTTCTGTTCTGTCTGGGTCCCGGACAAGGAAGGAAGAGCTGTCACGGTGTCAGCCTCCTCCACCATTCCTGTCTCAGCCAGGAGTTGTCTCCTATTGAAACGAAGCTCCCGGTAATGACGTTGAAGTAGTGGCTGACGGTAATCGGCTGGAGGAAGCCTTCCCAGCTGGTTTTCGAGCAGAAGGATGGCCAGCCTCACATGTGCTATGTTGGTGTATTCCTTGGCCTGGAAGATCGGCGCGTCCATCTGAGGTGGCTCATTAGCGTCATCTTTTCCCATGAAACCGTCCTTGGTGGCGGCAAGCAATCCGCGGATCTTCGTTGCTCTTGGGTCTATCTTGGCAATCTCTAGGAGTACACTGGCCTCGCAGTAGATGATGTCGCACAGCTCCATGAACTTCGTGAGTTCTTTGCTCTTGTCGTTGTGAACGAGGAGGTTGCCCACGATCGTCGGATGGAAGGCTCTCTGGGCCACTAACTGATCCATGACGGAACACCAGGAGATGTCTTTGGCGTAGGCGCACATCAGGCAGCGATAAAACGTCCGTTCTCCAACAGCCATCAACAGACTATCATGAGAAATCCGGCCTCTGACGGTCCTAGGATAGGTCCTAGCTCCTCCTGAACACAGGCCAAGCAATAGTCTTGTGGACAGTGGCCGCAATGGATTCGGTCGGCTGGCTTGATGGGTTCAAGGCATTGATGGCAGATGGAGACAGCAGAATCTAGGGTTGTGGACATGATGGTTGCGTCGTCAAGATCCGGTGTAGCAAGTGTAGCAACACACTAGCCCATGTTTAGTTTTCCAGCTACAATCGGGCTCTACCTTAGATCTTCTGGTCAACTTGGAGGCCGCGATGCGCGAGTGAAGCCCTGGAGAGGTGGTGAAAGGAGAGGGTCCACAGATGAGACCTTGCGGAGCTTATCCAATCCTTACTCTGTTCCCGGTTCATCCTCGTCGCTTGTCGTTTGTATGGCTGATGTCATGGTGGAAGGGGTTCTTGTGGTCTCTGCATGATGCATCGACGGCGTATTCCCTGATGACCACAGCGGAATGTCGCTCCATGCAGGCTCTTCATTAGGAGTTCATTTCCGGTTGTATTCCAGTCTGTCCACTTGTCTCATTTGACTGAAAGGCCTCCGATGCATCAACGATGGTGTCTAGCCATGAAACAGTGGGTCCTTCAGGTGATAGATGGTGGAGCTCTGGTTCCTCCATCTCACCTTGGAGAACTGAGTATCGCCCGTTCACCCTTTCCTCCTCCCTGTTTCTCCCAGAGAAGCTGTTCCTTGCACTTCCTAGAGGACCGGGAGTGATGGTGGTTTAGACGTCGTAGATGTCCTGGCATTGAGGTGAGCGAGAAGTAGCGATAGTTCCGGTGGGCTCCTTCTAGGATGTTGAGCTTGCTATGGTCGAGGAGGTTGGTCTGGTGCGACAGCTCCTCCTTGAGGCCGTCTATAGGGTGGCTGCGTAGATCTTCCGCAGTAGAGTGTGGAGTGGGGCATATCCATGATTCCTTGCTTCGCGATGTTTGGAAAACCATGATCCTTGACGCTTACGAAGCGGGGCAAAGCGAGTACCCTATATCCTCCCGCCGGGCCTGTTTTTGTTGTGAGTTGAGGGCCGTGGAGTCACAGGGTGGCATGGATTCCACTCGGTAGGGTGCGTAGAACTGGGTAGCAAGGCTGCCTGGAGTGCTCCAGTTGTACTCCCAGACCTCCTGGGACCGCCAATGTCTGTCGTGCTCCTTAGAGCCACTGGTAGTGTGTCTAAGGCGTCTGGATTCATCAGGCGGCCAGAAGCTGGCAGGGAGTAGTGGAAGTGGGTCGTAGGCTTCCGATGGTTGGAAGGTAGGTCCGAGTCATTCAACGTCATCGATTCTATGAGCCTTGGAGCCATAGGAAGGAGCGGAGGAAGAGCTGTCGCAACTGGTGTTATCCAGATAGTTCTATCTGCTCTGATGTTCGCTGAACATGTCGCAGTAGCATCTGTCTAACCATCCGCAGCCATGTGACGCCCCCCCCTTTTTTTTCGATGGACCAGACTGAGTAGTTGTCGTCCAGTGAGTCCTATGTATAGAGGTCCGGGAAGGGTGGTCCTAGTCAAGGTGATCCACCCTCCGTGGTGAGAGTTGCCATCTCCGTTCCCAGCAGCACCATTCGTCGGAGACGAGAAGAGATCTTCATGGAACCAGAACCAGAAGGGGGGCAATGAAGACATGTACGCTGATGGGTGAGCACGTCTCTTATGTCTTCCTCCTAGTTCGCTGATATGTCGGCGCGACGCTAGGAGCTCATGAGGTCTGTGAGACCCAGCCTAGCCCTGTAGCAGCTGAGGCATTTTCCAGTGGATGAAAGTCCAGTGTAGCTCAGTTGATCGGTGAGGGCTGTCAAGGACCGCCCTTAGGACGAAAAGAAAACTGCACTCAGAAGACTTCCTTGCTGGTCAAAGTGGCATCTGTTCTCAGTCCCCGCGTCCCGGACGAGGTTGAGAAGTTGGTAGGCCACGGGTGGAATGTCTCTCTTAACAGAATGAGAGTCAGAAGAGTGACAATGAGGACGTGGACGTTGATGACTGGCCACATCTCGTAGTCTCTCTCCTACCTCATTGAGAGATCGGCGTGAAGGCAGGGATTGGTAAGTTCGTTTGAGGCCCAGACCATTCCATAGCCACTGCGGTCTCTGTCAGTGGAGCAGATGACTGGTAGTGATCTGTGCCTCTTCATTCATGTCCAAGATGGCACTTCTTTGCGGGCAAAGGTTGAGTATCGCTTAGCCAGCCTGTGAAGGTCATCAAAGACGGCCCTGGGACTTGACGGAAGTTACACTCAGCCGACTTCTTGGTTGTTTGAAGTGACATCTTGTCTCAGTTGTCTCCGCTGACCGCAGCCGAGAAAAGCCTGGAGCCGCTCCGGCAGTAGCAGGAGGCCTTGCATCCTCCGGCATCAATTGAGATGTGCGGGCCTCCAGCGGTATCAGCTCCGGCGGCAGGAGTCCAGAGCGGCTGGTAGCGGCTGAAGAGGAACTGGGTAGGAGCTAGGGTGTCTTCCACCCTAGGTAGCTGATCTTGGCTTAATCAGTTCGTGAGGATCGTCGAGGACAACCCTGAGGATTGAAGCCACACTCATGTAGTAAACTCGCACTCCTTGCTATACGAAAAAACGTCCGCACTCCGTCGCCTCCTGTCAGTCTCCAGTAGTAAACTGAAGGTATGAGACGCCAGTGTGTCTAGTGGGAGACTCCGGCCGCTTCCATCCTCATGTAGAAAGCCTGGCCAGTTAACGGTCGTAGACAGAAGTCTGGGATACTTCCAGTGGTGGTGGGAGGTCCTTCCATTCTTTGTCTCCTTCATCCCTGTCTTCCTTCTGTTAGAACAGGGTGGGTGTGCCAGGAGGAGTAGAGGGCCAATAGTTCGTTGGAGTGGTAGAGAGCACCGCTCCTCTGGTACACAACTTGTATGTTGTTGCCGATGCTAGCGAGCTTATCCGTATCCCTGAGCAAGGGCGGTGGTAGTGGTACAGTGACTGCAGGGCTGCGCGAAGGCCACGAGGTGGTGCGGAGGCCAAGGGCAAGGTGCGCAGAGACTCGACAGCGAGGCTGTACAGTGGCTGTAAGGCTGCGCAGGGTTTGGGTGGTAAATGTGCAGCGAGGTCAAGCTGTGAGGCTGTGCCACTGCAGTGAGACTATGCCAAGTGGCAGGGGCTGCGTCGTGGTCATGAAGCAGCATGGAGGCCGGGCGGCAAGGCTACGCAGCGGTCACAAGGCTGCGTAGAGGCCAAGAGTCGTAGGCCAAAGGCAACAGAAGTGTGCAGTAGCTAGCAAGGCCAGTACCCGTGGGCTTGAAACTTCTGGAGCCTACAGATGGATAGAGGGCCGGTAGCCTTGCACTGGCCAGCAGCAGTAGGCTGAAGGCTTCTGAAGGCTGCCAGGCAGTCAGAAGCTGGTGGATCCAATGACTGCAGGCCAGCAACTGGATGCCAATTGTAGCAACAGCCGTAGATTTGAGGTTCCGGGGTGAGCACAAGGCGTTGGGGGCCAATGGTGGCCAGCGTGAGGTTCCCAGGGTCCAAGGCAACAAGCAAGGAGCGCTTAGGGGCCCGCAATGGCCAGCAAAAGGTGTTTGAGGCTCCTGGGGAGCCTGCCGCCATGAGCAGAAGACTCAGAGGGCTTGTGACCGCAGTAGGAGGCTCTAGGCAGCTGAGGCAGTGGTAAGAGGCTCCAGGGATCCGCAGTGGCAATTGGAAGGTCTTAATGGCCGGTGTGGGTGGCTAGGAGGCCCTGGCAGCCTCCAGTATCAGGCTGGAGGTCTGAGCAGCTGGCAGTGGCTGAACAGAGGTGTGTGTTCTTCAGCCAATGTGGATGGTCTCAGTGGCCTCCGATGTCGTGTTGAAGGCTTGAAACGTTGGACAATAGCAGGTAGAAGACCTGTTGGTTCCCCAGTAGCATGCTGGGAGGCTAAGGATCCGGTGGTGCCTGACGGAACGTCTGGCGGTCTCCCATGGACGGTGAGTCTTCCAGTGCTTGCCTAGCGGGAGGGGATGCCGTTGAATAGCACTGGCATCCCTCTGGCTCTACGTCAAAGATGTCTACTGTTGTCGTCAATCAGTAGTCATCTTGTGTTGCTGTCATCTGTCACATTGTCCAGAGAGCGTTGGGCAAGGCTGAGCTGGTAGAAGGAGCTCAATCTGGTCAGATGTGCCAGGTGTAATGTGGAGAGTGTGAGGAATGTGGGGATGGGGAGTGTAGCAGGAGCTATGGCTGTGTTTCCTGCTAACAAAGGCGCTGGTCTTCTGTTGGCATGTCTACAGGCAGCAGCACAGTCTGGCTTCCTGTTTCCCATGTCGGGTACCATGTCGGGTACATGTCGGGTACTCTTCCCTCCCGGCGGCCAAGGAGAGCGAGTGTAGGGTGTGTGGTGCCAAGGATGCATAGGTTGGCGCGATGACGGGTGGCCAAGTGATGCTAGAATTCCTTGGCAGCTCAGGTCTAGATGGCCCTTGTGGAGTCTTTGAGCCTTGTTCCAGGATTGATTGAAGGATGACAGCATACACATTGATGTTACCACATTGTCACTTCACTTGATGATGATTCCAAATTGCCGCCGGTGTAGATTCCAAATTGCCGCCGGTGTAGAGCATGCAGCTCAACAGTAGCTCGCAGCGGCTCCACCGTCGTAAACGTCAGTGAAGTGAGGCGCAAAGGGATATGCATGTCATCCACACTGCACTCTGGCGGCGTATAGTTCATTGCTGTCCAGGCAGTAGCTGTCGGCAAAGCTGTCCAGGTCCCCATGGGTCCAGTCCGATGCCAGCCTCATGCTGAGAGAAGACATGAGGCAGCCTGAAGGATGGCCAGAGTCCGTGTGGGAACATGGCGTCCTTGAAGGAGCTGAGCTTCTGGATGCCGGGTTTGGTCTTGAACTGACAGCCATAGAAGATGATGGCAAAGCTGGGTTCGGACTGCTTCATGCCGCGGAGCATGTCTGACAGGAAGCAGAAGTTGCAGTGTTGCAGAGTGGAGTCCTGGTGGCTATCGCTCCATGGCTCTGTCAGGTGTTAGAAGGCAGTGGATGTGTGAGAGGCTGTGCTTGCCGTCGGAGGCGTTAGCCGCCTTGCTATTGAAGGTGAGCAAGAGACGACCGTGTCTTACAGCTGTCCACATCCAGACCTCCTATTTGCCATCGTTGGGTAGTAGTTGCAGACAACGTAGTCTGCTGACCACTTGGAGAGTTGAGTAAGCTCTCCTAGTCTTCGATGCCTGGTCTGGACCAGTGGTCTTTGATCGATTGTATGACTGAAGACTGGACTGAAGATCACGACTCCAGTCATTCCTCTAGTCCTTTAGGTCCGCTCGGACTCAGAGCCTTGATGAGTGGACTAGCAAGTGGCTTATGTAGCTTGTGAAAGCTGAAGATGGAACTTGCATCATCACTCCCAACTGTTCTCTGGGGCTTTTGAGTTCCATCTGGATCCACTTCTCCTGATTTGTGTCTCAGGCTGCTAGGATGTGTCGCTTTCTTGAGCAATTCTTCCAATCCCTTCTTCACCGTGGTGCGTCATTGAGTTGCTCCTGTTGAGCTGTCTCTCTCCTTCTGCTCGGTGGTTGCTCTCTGATGACTGACTCTCACAGGGAAGGGAGGCAGACAGGAAGGGCAGCAGGGCACGCATCACATCAGCAGCGACAAGAAAGGTGGGGGGAGGGCTGTGATGAGGGCTCAGAGAGGCTGTTGAAGAAGTCCGGCGTGGGCTTCTTCATCACCACTGGTGGCAAATGGCACTTCTTGCTCGCATCCACCATCCGTTGCTCTCCTCCCACCTCGCGTTGGCTCTCCACGTGGCTCGTGATGGAGGCGAGCATGAGCATGAGCGGGAGCGTGAGCGGGAGTGCACTGACGACGAAGAGGCTCCCAGAGCATCCTGTCGCCGCGGCCGCTCTGAGCTCCCTCCATTCGTCATGGCCTGGTCGACCTTGGGCAACCCGTTGACGGCGGCGGACATGTCCTGGATGAATTTGGAGGTCTCTTGTAGACCGGATTGCATCTGGCGCATCCGGCGGAGCCCGTCGAATGCGGCGTGGAGGCTCTCAGCCTTCTTCCGGCTGATGACATAGCTGTCTCCCTTGATCTTGTTCAGCTGTTGTTGGAGGGCCCGTTTCTCACACTCAAGCTGGTCCCGTGCCGCCTGAGCTTGGCTTCGCTCCTGGATAGCCTGCTCCTTCTCGGATTCGGCGGTGGCCCTCTGTTTCCGTTCTTCCTCGCGGTCCTTCTCCAGCGCCATCACCTTTGCCTCCAACCCCAAGCACTGTCTTTCAAAGGAAAGTGCTTTCTGCGCTTGGAGTGATTCGAGGCGGGATCCAATGACGGTGCCTTTCTGTTGCTGAATTTGTCGCTCCAGCTCCTGTATGCGGTTGTCCCTCCAGTGGAGTTGCTGGAGGAGATCAGCGCAGTTTTGCTCCAGATTGTCGATCAACCTGGAGCTGGTGTTTAGGTAGGTTTGTGAGCTCCAGTATCCTGGGTCCGCCTCTCTCCTCCTCCTCTCGAGACTCCCTGGGGTTGGAGCTTCTGGGAAAAGGAGCGGGGTAAGGGCAACCCTGGGCGTTGCCGGAACGGGAGGCGATGATGCTAGGGCCGTTCCTCTCCTCCTCCCCTTGAGGTCCTCTGAAGATGGAGCTTCCTGAAGGGGAAGTGGGGCGAAGGTGACCCTTGCAGCAATTGGAGCTGAGGGCGGTGATGCCAGGGTCGTTCCTCTCCTCCTCTTCTCTAGGCTCGCTGACACCGGAGCTTCCTGAAGAGGGAGTGGAGCGAATGTGACCCTGGCAGTGGTTGGAGTTGGAGATGAAGCTGGGGAAGAGGTCTCCGTCTGTGTAGGAGACGAAAGGGCTGGCAATGGACTGGCTAAAGTCGTGTTGCCGGAGAAGCTGGCTTCTGTTTCCATTGAAGATGGAGCTTCTGGGACTCCCTTGGGCAGCAAGTAGGCTGGTGATAGAGGGATGAGTGTGGAATGGACCTGAAGCTCTGTCTCTGCCTTGCTTGGTGAGGAGGAGTCGGCTTCTCGTCGTGGCGACCGTCGGTGGCTGCTGGAAGATCGCCGGTCGCATTTAGGAGGCTTCTGGCTCCTGTCCTTGGGCTCCTCCCTTCTGTGGAGGAAGGCTATGAGGTCCTTCTCCCCTGGGAAGTCCTCGGCTTGCTCCTGGCTGTCCGAGTTCGGCGGCTTGTCCGAGAAGCATGTTCACTTCCTTACCAGCTCCGACTCGGAGCTGGCTTCTTCTTCTGGCTCTTCACTGCCCACCTCCTCTCCTTCCTCTCCCTCCTCCTCTTGGTGCGGCGTGGCGTCTATTTTGTCTCCCTGGGAAGAGTGTGGGTTGAGGGAGGGGGGTGGAGGGATGTGGGAGCTAGCAACTGTTGGATGTAGGATGTGGTCGGCGGACATATTTCTCTGGGAGAAGTGTGTCAGGGGCTGATGAAGAGGGCTGGAGGCCGTTGACGATGGGCTGCTGGGGCTTGAGGGTCGACGGCAACAGCAGTGGACAGTCGCTGTGGGATTAGAGTTGGGGCTAAGAGTTTGGCTCAGACGGGCATCTGAGGGTGAGTGGGAAGTGAGGGGCGCTGATGGGGGGACTTGGCCAAGAGACTGGCTGTGGCTGGAGGAGTAGCTGGATGGGGCTGGGTACCTCCGATCCTCCCCCCGCAGCGGGGGCGGGGCCATAGTGGCTCGAAAGTGGTGATGGTGTGGAGGAGCGGGGGAGCGATTTCCAGGCTTTTGTGTGTGGAGGCCAAAGCAGGCTTGGCAGAGGCCTGTCTCTCTGGAGGGCTGGCGGAAAAACTTCGGCATCGTTTATCACCATTAGGTGTCGAAAGGAGCTCCCTGTGAGTGCTCAGCCAGTGCGTGTAGAGGAAAGGTGTGTAAAGTTGATGGAGGGGGCCATTAGGAAGAGAGAGGGGGATCATTAACGATCCTAGCTCTGAGGCAGTGGGGTGATTAGAGCTGACAAATGAGCGTCCGTGCGGAGGCCGCTTTTTGCGAGGGGCGCAAAAAGGGCGGGGGGTGGTGGCAGGCAGAGTCATCTGTTGTCCACACTGGCTCTTCCTTGGAAGCCGCTTTTTCTGGGGGAGGGCGTAGGGAATAGGGTGTGGTTGTAAGGAGGGTCATTAATCTCCAGTTGTTTGCGCTCTCTGGGGGCCGCTTTTTCAGAGCTTGTGCCAAAAAACGTAGGCCCGCAGAGGGGAGAGTGGAGGGGGGCAATTAGTCCGCCCTCTTTTTCCTGCCGCCCTTCTTGCCGAGGCTGGGGAAGCAGGTTTTGTGGGCCGGGGGTGTTTTGCAGGGGAGTGTGTGTGGCACTGAAGAGTGTAGTGTACAGCGGAGGGGGTGCAGGTGGAGGGGCTGTTTTTGCCGGGTGACGAATAGCGGGCAGAGGGGCTTGCGTAGGCGGCAAATTGGCGCAGGAATTTTTTAGCCAAGCTTTGCCAGCTGAAGTCCGCCGCCATAAGCTTTTCGAACTGTCGAAACAGTCGCATCCTAAAGCAGCATTCCACGGAGTCTTTCGATGAGTTGATGCTGGAAGTAGTCATTGTCAGTTTTTGTAGCAGACGATTAGTAGTCCGCTTGTCCAATCAGCCACGAGCTTGGCTGGGAAGCGGACTCTTAGTAGTCCGCACTGCTCAAATCAGCCGCTTGTTTGGCTGCAAAGCAGACTCTCCTTAGTCTGCACTAGTCCAGTCAGCCACCGAGTAGGCTGCGAAGGCGGACTCCTTATGGCCCGCACTGACAAGAATCAGCCGCGTAGCTGGCTGCTAAGCAGACTCTCCTTAGTCTGCGCTTGTCCAGTCAGCCACCGAGTAGGCTGCGAAGGTGGACTCCTTGTGGCCCGCACTGACAAGAATCAGCCGCGTAGTCGGCTGCGAAGCAGACTCCCCTTAGTCTGCACTCGTCCAGTCAGCCACCGAGTAGGCTGCAAAGGCAGACTCCTTGTGGCCTGCACTGACGAGAATCAGCCACCTAGTTGGCTGCTAAGCAGACTCGTTGTAGTCTGCACTTGTCGAATCATCCCCTGGCGGAGTTCGACGGAGGCTGAGGGTTTTGTGTTCCGTACTCCTTCCCACGTCGATTAACCAGCCGCCTGGTAGGCTGGGCGCATGTCATTGCCTCCTATTAGGCCTGCGCGGTCGCGAATTCTGTGCTCGTCAGCTCAGAGTCCCATAAGACAAATTCGCTCTCCTCTGCATCCTCCTCCCATCCGTCGATGGCGCGAGGTGGCAAAAGGCGTACTAGGCCTTTGCAGAGTAACAGGTGGGCCCTCAGCCCGAAGTGAGTAAGAACAAGGGTGCTTTGCCAGCTCCCTCACGTGGCAGCCGCTCCCATGTCGGCCGCCCCTGCCTTGATCCTGCTTCTCTCCCGCTTCCTCAGCAATGCGGCAGAGGGTGGGCAGGGCGTGCTCTTGCAGTCATTCCGCCTCCCCCCCATAAGGGCGACGGATTGAGTAGCAAGAAGCCGAGTAGTTGTTGCCCGCTGGCTTCTAGTAGCTCTTAGGCGGGGCTTGTTGCAGGGCATCTGAGTTCACGGTTCAATCCGCAGTCGGAGTCCACAGAGGAAGGCTGCTGTAAAAGAAATGTGAAGTCGGATGCCGCGTCGTTGGTCATCCTCAGGTCTGCAGTCGGAGTCCAAAGAGTGAGGTTGCTCAGAGGAAGGCTGCTAGAGATGAGGGGGTTGACCCTTGAGTCTGATTCACGCTGTTTGCCGATTCCCGCCCGCAGTCGGAGTCCAAAGAGTGAGGTTGCTCAGAGGAAGGCTGCTGAAGGGGAACTGCAGGGACAGGTTGACTCGAAGGAGTTGTTGCTGTTGACACTTTCTGTCTGCAGTCGGAGTCCAAAGAGCGAGGAGGCTCAGAGGAAGGCTGCTAGAACGGGAGTACAGGGACAGGTTGAACTCCTAGTGGCCGGAGGCCTGTGCCTGCCGATTCAGGCCATTGTAGGGTGGCCGGAGGCCTGTGTCTTGTTCATGACGCAGTTGAAGGCAGTCCAGATGCCACTGAGCTTGATGAACAAGGCCGTAGAGGTTGGCCGGAGGCCCGTGCCAGACGCATTTCAATCCTTTGTAGCTGATGAGCTGGGAGGAAATGTGTTGGCCGTTGATGATCATTGACCCGTCATTCTTGGCAATCGATTGATTGGCGGGAAATGAGTGGAAGTCAATGGGCGTCCTGTAGGAGGCGGAGGCCTGGAAGCCGAAGCCGTAGGCGGAGGCCTTGAAGCCGCAGTCCTTGCAGATTTGCGCCGTTTAGAAGGTCGGCAAATCTCTGTCAGATGCTGTAGAACCAAAGTTCTTGGACCTCTTCTTTTATCTGCCTTTAGGATAATAGAAGCGTCGAATTTCCGCCAAATATTTCATTAAAGTTAAACTTTAATGTTCCCATTCGGCGTTGACTTGAAGGGCAGGGTTAGCTGGGCTCCGCTTGCTGGAGCTGAGCGGAGGCATTCTTGTCCCGCTTCAAGCCAGAGACAGCGCAGGCTTTGAGGGCGCTTTTCGATGCCGCTCCATCCAAGGCCTCTAGGAGGAGAATAGAGGGGTAGGATGAAGGTGCGCAATCTGACTGTTCTTCTATCCGCTGCCAAAGTAGGGCTGGTCGAGACTGCGCTTGTCGCAGAAGTTCTGGATGTCCCAGAGGCTCAACCAGGAGTCCTTGGCTAGGTAGAATATGAACAGTCTAGTGAGGGATTGAAGGAGGTATAGAAGGATGAGTGACAGACGATTGTCGGGTCCATCGGTGTCCATCTGTACGCTGTCCAAGCAGCGCTTGCTGAAGCCGGTCTAGGCCTTGGGGCTCCGCAAGGAGTGCTTGGGGAGTAGATGGAAGGGACTGTTGAGGAGGGGTAGGGGTCTGTCGGCATCTGTCTGTGCGCTGTCGAAGAGGCACCAGCTGAAGAGGCTCTGCATCTCTAAGATGCCCAGCTAGGCGTGCATGGCTGGGCAGAGCGCACTCGAGGCCAATCTTGGCCGGCCCAGGTTGGAAGGCTGGGGCAGAGAGGAGGTGCTGTGAAGACTCGCAGATACGCCGGCCATGTGAATGGCGGTGTTCTCGAAGCGGCGATAGAAGGGGCCGGTCTTCAACTCCAGTCTGTTGTCTGAGAGGCGCTGGCTGTAGAAGCTCTGCGCACGCCAGAGGCCAATCTTGGCCTGTCTCAGCTATGGGGGTTGGAGGCTGGAGGGTAGAGGTGGGTTGTTAGGAAGACTGGCAGGTGCGCCGGTGCCACAAAATACGATGACCTTGAAGCGGCGATAGCAGAAGCTAGTCTTCTGCTCCCATCCTTAGGAGAAAAGGATTGAAGAGGGAGGTTTGAGGTGTCATTAGTGGTGACATTGATAGTGGCAATGCGAACGCTGCTCTTCTGTCTGATGACCAGCTAGGCCCTGGCCAGTCGGTTCAGGTTCCCATCCAGGGTACTCTTCCTTCTTGGCCGGTGGCAGAGAAGCGAGCAAACAAGCTGAACTTGTGCACCGTGGACGGAGCCGTGGAGGCTCTGGGCCAATGAAAGGCAGAAGAGGGGCGCATTCACCGTGGCTGCGAAAGGCAAGCTTTAAGCGTGGCTTGTTTAAACGCCTGTCGCATAGGAGGTTGGAGGGTGTGAGAGATGGGTGTAGGGGACGCAGACATTGTTGAAGGCGGCCATGTAGAAGAAGCCGGGCAAGAGCTTCTTGATGGAGCTGGGCCGCTTGGAGGATTGCGGAGAGCCTTTAGAGGCGGCTCTTTTGAGGCATCAAAAGAGAGCCGGAGGCCGTCTTATGTTCCGAAAGTAGTACTTTCGGCTTGCTTCTGGCGATGTTGAGTCAGGCTGTTCTGAGAGATGCGGAAGTTACGCAGCCCGTTCCGGGGAAGCTGCTCTCAATGGGCCAGTCCAGAAAAGGCTTTTGTGGCTGGGCAGAGAGTAGGCGGAGTTGAGGCGGCGAGTGCGGCCGCGCTTTCAGAAAGCCGCTCCAAAAATAGGCCTTTTTTGAGTTACGCAGACTTTAAGTTTACCATCTCTTTCGCCTATTTTGGAATCGTCGAAAGAAGCGTAGAAAGAGTTTGCATATCTTCGCAGATAGTGCAAAGTCTTGGAGGCGGCGATGGGATTGAAGTTGGCCCAGTCGCCGGCGAGGTGGCCGAAGCCAAAGCGGAAGCCGTCCATGTTCCCGTTGGCCTTGTACACCACTGACCTCTTACTGCTGGGTGGAGTAAGGGGAAGGGTGCAGGGCAGGAGACCTTTAAAGGTCTGCAGAGGACGTCTTCCAGGAGGCGAACTGCATGACGGTGTATGCGATCATGAAGTCGCAGAAGCGGTTGGGGAGGCCGTCCATGTTCCCGTAGGCCTTGTACACCACCGACCTCTCGGCATGGAAGAGGAGAAGGGTGGAGGTTTGAGGCCTCTTTGAGGAACTCGATGGAGGCGTCTTCCAACGGGCAGAGCTGCATGGAGCAGAGGGCGTCCATGTAGATGCTGGGGTTGAAGAAGGCAAACACGCTGGACTTGCGCGGCTTGATGCTGGAGCAGAGTATAGGCAGCAAGCCGCAGTTGGCGTCGATCGGGACGGAGTCCTGGAAAGTTCCAGTGTAGGCGCTGTTGGGCTGGAAGTGGCAGAGGCCACAGTGGAAGCTGTCCAGCATCCCGTACTGGTTGCAGTCCTTGGAGATCTGGATGGGGTTGCGGTGCTCCAGGAAGCCATAGCGAAAGCGGCGGACTTTGTCCAGAGTCGGCGCTATCTTCAATGGCAGGTAGAAGGAGGAGGAGGAGGTGGGTCATTGACACAATCTTCCGATGCGCATTAGCGAAGGCCGGCGCAGAGGAAGTAGGCCTTGGAGGCATTGTGCTTGTAGTTGACGCCGTCCTCAAAGAGGTCCTTCTCGCCGCAGATGAGCAGGCTGAAGACGCAGATGACCAGGAGGCCGTAGAAGTAGCAGTGGAGGCAGTCCACTAGGCTGGGCCTGGTCCAGTGGTTGTCTGCGTAGAAAAGCATAGTCCGCTTGTGAGTCTCCTTGGCTTTTGTCTTTCGGCGTTGCTTTTTGAAATTTACGCGATCATAAAGATCCGTAAATGAAGCAATGTTGCAAGATGGCCATCGACTCTGAAGCTGGCTGGGCTCCTTTTCAGCAATGCTTGAAAGTTTATAAATCCGCAAGGATTCATAAACAGGCGGGCCGGCGAGGTTGCAGCAGGCAGCAGAGAGTTTTGAGACTGTCAAGGGCAATCTCAAAACTGCAGCAGCGTAGACGTTGCTTCTGCTGGATAGCTGTCCTTGGCTGGCCGGCGGTTGCAGCGGAGGCCGTAAGTTTGAAAACTGACTGGAGCCAATTTTTGAACTCTGGCAGCAAAGGCAATCGGTTCGCTGGTAGCTGCAGGCAATTTCAAGATCCGTCCAGGATAATGAAATTGTCATCGGCGATGCTTGCGCAGTGGACATGACAACGACTTTGCAGCCAGTTTTCGATGTCAGGTAGCAAGGTCGCGTCCAAGTCGACGGAGACTGGAGCTGGCAGCGACGAATTTTGAAATTGGACAGTGGTCAATTTCAAAGTCCGGCAGCGTAGATGGATCGAAGCTGGTTGCTGGCAGCTGAAGAGAATGTTCAAAATCCGTTTCAGGATGATGAAATTCTGTCGACGACGCTGATGATGTCAGCATGAAAAGAAACTTTTCAGTTTATTTTCAATGCCTAGCAGCGAAGTTGAATCTTGTCTCGATTGTCGGCGTTGAATGATTTCATAAAATCCGCAAGGATAGAATGAAATCATTGAGGGAGTTGCTCTATGAAGAGAACTTTTCAGTTCGCTTCAAGACCCTTTGATGCAGCAGATTACGGTAGCAAGTGGGCCGTGACGTCAGAGTTTCGTTGGCAGTCATCCAAAAGGATGGTGTGATTTCTCAAAACTCGGCGCTGCAATGTTGCTGGCGAAGATCGGAGATTGAAATAAGACTCGAAAGTCAATTTCAATTCCAAGCAGCGTAGTCGCAGTTGCTGCCATCTAGAAGTTCACGAGGCCGGCTCTGGCTGAGTGAAGTTCTGGAGCTGCAGGGTGGGCTGTCTGGCAGCAAAGCGAAGTCCGGCATTGCAGGCTGGGCTCGATTCGCTGTCCGCTCTTTGTAGATCGGTGATTTGGGCTTTTGACTCGATCGCTGCTGATGAAAGGGGCGGCAAGGTCAAAGGCCGGAGGTTGTTGCAGAAGCAGAAGTTGGCGGAAGTATTGCTGGGCGTTGAAGTAGCATTGTAGAGGTGGTCGGTCGAAGGTACAGATCAAGCTAATCAGCTCTCTGATCTACCAAATGCTGTGGTGATATGCAGCAGGAACGTAGCGAGATACACTTTCATCGTTGTCACCGAAGGGGGGTTAGGAAGACAGCGGAACTGGTAGGGGAAGAGCGAGCCACATTATAGAGCAACTGATCCCGGCCTCCCTTCTGCCCGCCTCACCGACTAAGGGTCGGACAAAACCGGTTTGGGAAACGGCACAATTATCATACATTTCTTACTCTTAGAAGCTACGTTTTTATGAAGAGCATTGGGTTTTGAAAAATCTGCCAGCACTCCAAATCCTAGCCTGGAAAAGATTCTAGCAGTACTTTAACGAAAAGTGTACTGTAAAGCTCAAGCTGTTGCAGTGAAGTGGGAAAGGCTGCAGTTGAAGGAGGCTGTTGAAGGAAGCTGTCGAGTTTGAGCTTGCGGATGGCTGCGTTCTGAAGGCCAGGCAGTGCTAGCACGCTGTCCACGTAGCCTTTCACCGTCTCCAGCCCCTCCACAACCCCGGGCAGCCAGTTGAGGTGCTGGAAGCAGGCCTGTCTTCGACGAACACTTCGAATTCGCGCAGGTGATTGAGGTTGATGAAGGAGCCCAGCTGCTCCAGCTCCTTTAGGCGTTGCCGGAAAACGGGATGCTGCTCGTCAATCCTGATGCAAAGCCCCAGACCCTTTAGCTGACTCAGGTTCCAGCGGCTCCTCGCAGCCTCTAGCAGATCTTGGATGGCGCCGTCTATCGCAGCCGCTTTCATCTGCACCAAAATAGAGCAACTGTCTGACGCTAAAAGATAAGACAAAGGAATACAAAAAAACTTGTTCCCAACGTGTTGCCGAGGTGAATTCTGAGCCAGAGTTTGTGTCTGTCTTGGTAAAGCCTCAGCTCTAGGGTGGCTGGCCGGGCATGGCGATGGACGGAGGCTTGGAAGAAGCGGCAGGTGTGCTGAAGATTGGCCCAGTCCTCGATGTTGAGGTATTTAATGATACTCTCGGCCACATGCGGCAGTCGATTCAGCAGGCTCACGGGGTTTTCCGTCTGCCTTGCCTGCTCCTTCTCCGCCTGTCAGTGCACTTATAAAATAATTTGATTTTCTAGCCTGAGTTTACTTTGTCAAATCCGATAGGACCGATTAATAGCAGTTCTGCAGGTAATTTACGCAGCACCTGATAGAACGAATGAAAGAAACTGACCAATCGGCTGCGTTGAAATGGCTGTATCAAAGAAGTGGAGGAAGGAGATGAGGTTGGGTTGAGAGGGTGGTGGACTCGCTTGTTGTTGGTGAACTCAGAGTGAGTTTGTGCCAAAACCTCGGAAGATTTGCAGCTGGGCAGCGTCGCTGTCAGCTCTCGGCAACCTAGATCAGCACATTTTCTAATATTTTTTCAAACATGGATTTTATATCTTTTCTGTGTTTACGATTTTAGCTAAACAAAAAACTATCCAACATCTGACAAAGCAGATTGACTGAAGACAATTTGTGAAGCTAGAACGATTGTTTTTAAACTGCTGCTGCAACGTGGAACAGCGGCAGTACTGAGCATTGTCCCAGATTTTAGCCGTTGGTCAATACAAATTTGGGTTTGGAAAATCCTACCTGCTCTCAGCAAACGCCTCTAAAAACTGCTATTTGATGGCCTAGTCTTTGAATTTTCATGATATAGGAGGCTAGGAGTCGTTTTCAAGTCTTTAGCATATTGCAATCGGATGAAGACTTCTTTCCCCCATTAATGTCAAAATTCGAAAATTAGGCCATCAAATAACAGTTTTCAGTCCATTAGCTAGAATTTCTAGACCGAAAATTCGAAACGAGAACAGAAAATTAAGTTGCTGACCATCACAGGAGGTGGGAGAGCCGGAGTAAGGATGATCGCACAACTAGTGGCGGAGTGAGCTAGCGCTGGACATCATGGAAGACGCCGCTGTGCTAAAGCCGCTCGCATTGCCCGTATCCACCATGGACCTGGAGTTTCTATATCCTGCCCTTCACAGTGGCTTTTATGGAAAAAATAGCCGCATAAATTTGGCCATTAAGGGCAATCGGTTAATGGGGCGAATTGTCATTGATGGAAAAAATGATGGGAATATTTTGTCTGCTTTGTTCGAGAAACAATATCGAGGGATTTTGTGCGAAAAATGACGTACCCATCCTGATTGACGTTGTCCGGGTCCAAAGGGAGTCCGTCAGGGCTTAGCACATAGTCCTGGGCCCTAGGCAACGTTTTCCGTTTGCCAGCAGTCATGAGTGATATGTGAATGTGAAATATGAAATTGTATTTTTCGACAAGAAAACGTTTGCAAATATGCCAACTTTGAAGGATGCTGCTCTTTTCCGATGCGGATTTCTTATTTTTATATATTCTGTTTGCCAGGCTCATGGTTGAACCCTAACGGAAGAAAGGAATACCTGGTATAGGTTGAGGCACCATCTGGGGATGCTGGACAGGAGGTGGTACTGGTGCGGGAGGCCCATCGTTGCCAGTTCCTTCGTCCATCGATTTACTCGAGCTCAAATATTTCAAATGTTCAAATGCGCCAACTTGCATTTCTACCAATTTTTGAAACTAAATCGCTCTTATTTGAACCACTGTATGAGTGCATTAAAAAAAGAAAAAGAGAAGCATGGACAAAATGGCTGCGAGGAAATCTAACGCCAATACTTAATGCTAAAATCTGGCCATAATTTGATTGGTAATAAGGACAGCAAAGGAAGGCGAAAAGTCTGAGTCTGTATGGTCTATATGCTTGGTTGTCAGGCAACATGAGAAATGACGTTCAAGAAATGTCGCAGCAAGAAGATCAGCGATGGGACTGGCTCGACCAAACAAACTTTGTGCTAGAAAATTTTGGCGTTAAAAAAGGAGACTTGAGAACTAGGCCTAATTGGGAGCAATGAGCAAAGTGCCGGATTGGAGGAAGGGCAATGTTAGTCACTGAGAGTGGTAGGCAAGAGATCTGGGTGGCCATAAAATTAACGACCCTCCCTGCACCTTTTCTGGCACCCTGCAGCCCCACCCTACAATTTACAACCTCCCCATCTTCACGGCGACCTTTTTGGGCCTTTCTACTCCCAGGCATGACTCATCAAAATAATTGAGGAACGCATAAGCATGGCCTGTAGGTCTCCCTTGACTTTTGGTGAGTTTGGATTGATGCTGAACGCCCATGGAAACGCCACATCCACTGCATGAATGCGACTTCAACTTCAGGCAACCAATGACGTGGTGCTCCAAGAGTTGCTGCCTGCTTCAACATCAAAAATGGCTCCAACTACTCTTTTAATAAGCAAGCCTATTTTCTGGTCGAATGCATTCGCTTGGCGCATTTCAGCCAGGTCATTTCGCCCTGATCCAAGACTCACCTAGGTTTTTGCCCAATTGCTATTTCTTTTTTGTCTTGTGGCCGCTACTTCAGGCAACTTATTTCTCCTTTAAGCCCTTTATGAATGTGTTCCTTTGTCAAAATACTAAATCTAGGCCTGCGCCTCAATCGAAGCCTTATTGCCATTTAACTTGATAGCTTCACACCAAATATAAACCTTCAAATGAAGAATCCAAAAAAGCCAATTGACGCCGATTTTGCTGTTGCTCATGTTTACTTTTCTAGATTATAAGTAAAAGCATATGCCCTGGCAAGCTGTGGGCCAAGAAAGTGCGTGCCAAAGTTTAGCAATCGTTCTCAAACGTGCCTGTACTAACGTTTAGAAATAAAGTCAAATGCAACTGTTCAACGTGAAAGTAGCTATACATAAGTTAGCTTATAAAAGTTAATTAAACAAGGCTGCGCAACTTTGAATAGCTCTTATAAACTAATGTTTCTCTCAATAATTTTTCTTCCCTTCTTTTCCTTTTTAAAGTAAAAAGCAATATACGAGAGGAGCAAGGGTGTTTGCATCCGATTTTAAGAGTTTTTTTTTCTATTGGTTTCTGAAAATAAATAACATTTTAAGATATTTCACCAAGTGGAACCTGATATTGATCTGAATATGCCTCGCAATGAGCTTAAACAGTTTTGTTGGTCAGCCTTGCATGTTCAGATGCTCAGGTCAGCCTTGATGTGTCAGATTTGAGCACAATTTCAGAATCTGCGATAAGCAAACTGGGGACTTATTATGTTTCCCAGTGTTCACTGGAGTAAAAATCAATCAAGCCATTAGCAATGCAGAAAATCTCATGCAGCATCCAAATCGTTGTCATACAAAAACAACCCTTCACTATATTTTCTTTTTTCATCGCTGCGAGAGTCCAGCCACATCCCAAAGACCGCCGTTGACGTCCAGGACAGCGCCGGTGATGTAGGAAGCCTTTTCTGACAGCAGAAATACGATAGCCTACCCTACCTGACAAGCAAACGTTCTCAACCGGTCAGGGCACGTGGGAGGCAGGGATTTGAGGTCCAGAGTCACTGACTCAAAACTTGCAAAATGGCCAGTGTGAAGATCAAAACGCTCCATTTTGAAGAAAATGGGAGAAGAAAAATTTTCCTATCACCGATTGCAATAACATAAATGCCTAATTTTTTCAAAGTGACATGTTTATCATTATGATCATTTTAAAATTTTCTGGCGGATAAGAAAATGCTATGAAGCCTAAGCTCATTTGCTCCTAGCAAAGTCATATAGTTTGAGTACCGCAAAATTGGTCAAGATCCCAGCGACGTGCGCCAGCAGAGAAGGAAGAGCTCCGAAACGTTCGCGAATGGCGCCCAAGGCCGCTTCCACGGATTTCGATGATGTCACATCCATCAGCCGAATCTGGCATCCACTAAGGTTCACCAATTCTGTTTGGCAGTGGTGCAGGAAAGTTTTTTGTCTACTTTAGGGAAACATTTTAAGAGGCAGCATTTGAGAAGGTCAAGAACTGGAAAATCACCAGGGACACTGATTTTTACATTATGAGCTCAAATTGCGATAAAGGTGCCCTATAAGAAATGTCCAAACGGGTTTTGTAAATTCGTTTTTGAAATGAAACTGAAACTGATGGAATTTGAAATTTCACAAAAAACATATTTGGTAAGAAACCATGTGTTCTTCCGGCCGCTGCAATGAAGCAAGCGTCCTTTGGGCACGGGCTTCATCAATATCGGCGATGACAACTTGAGCCCCTCTTTCTCAGCCTCCACACAGGTGGCGGCGCCGATTCCCTTTCCACCGCCTGAAAGTTGCCCGTTCATTTAAGTTTTGTGCAATGACAGTTGTTTAGAGGTGGTTCTTTATAAAATATTCATGATGATACTCAAAAACTTAAAATATATTTATAGTAATTTTTTCATGATATTGGCGGGGAGCCTGTGACAAGAGCAATTTTTTCTCCAAGGACATGGCGTTTGACAGTATGTAGAGTTTTGCGATTGGGCTGGCTGTTTTGAGTGTGGTGTCGGTCTTTTGATTGGACAAAAGCAGATGAGATAAGAGTCATATATTTTTTCTTCATTTTCTAAGCATTATTCGATCATCTCATCTCTGCCACTTTTTTGGACGTGGACTGCACGGTGGACCACTCACGCCCACAAAAATTATGGCACGCAATCATATTGGCAAATCCCGTAATAAGGTTGGCTAAGAGGGAATCGTGCTTCCGCTCAGCTCGCATGGTCCCATGACACATATGTTATGGTTTTGTTCCTACAACATTGAAAATTAATTTTCGAGATATTTGTGTCTCAAGCTGGCTGTGCCTATGTTAGAGCATAGGTTAATTAATTAGGAACAAACTGTTTTGCCTGTGTTAAAACATTGGAACAAACCTTATCCGTCACCACCAGAGAGGAGCTCCTCCTCCTCCCCAAGGCCCCCCTGCCCAAACGAGGGTGCCGGGCAATCAGAGAAGGTCTTTCCAACAATATAACTCCCCCTTCTTAGTCGCAGAACCAGTAGACTCAATGGCCAACATTCTTCGTCAACTGCCTCGACAGGCGTCTAGTCTGCCCTCTTACCAAAGAGCCCTGACGTGCCCAAGAGCGACTCCAATGCCTCCACACTACGAGGGAGAGGCAATAAGAAATCAGACACTCATGGAACATCTACGTCCAGGAACCTTTGATGACGTGATAGCCCAGCAACAGGCCACTGCGGGAGAAGGGGAGGGCAATCATCAACCTGGGAACGGAACACCAGATGGGCCAGTCGGACGGCAACTCCTGGGACAAATGCATTCCACCTCAACGAATCCAGGAGAAGGACTCAATCAACGTTCCCGGCGAGCAGCGACAGAACCGCGAGGCCTGAGCCCAAGGGGCCGCACGCAAGACCCATTCTGGAGGACACGAGTGCCCGAAACGAATCGCGCCCCTCGACCACCAGGACCAAGGCCCGACTATCGAAGCATCTTGGTCGACCACCACCGAGCTGTCAGCCAACGCAGACCCCCTATCTTTCGCGAAGATGCGGCTGCCGGATTTGCTCGGGACGTCTTCATTCCAACACCCCCACGATCCGTTCACCCATCCTCCGAGGAAGTCATGGCTGACTTCCTGCGCGCGGAATTGATGGGCATGGCCTTATCATATCCGGACCGTGGAGTAGCTGGATTCCGACCAGGAAGAGGGAGACGCTCCAACAGACCACCATCCTTGGGCCCCACATGACCAGTAGATAGACCAGCTCGGGATCCCATCACTCAGCCCCGCTCAGCTGCAGCTCAAATGGAGCAGAATCAACAAATGCCGGAAGCAGGATTGGATTCTCACGTACTCATACTGCCCGAGCATAGAGCAAGGACACTGGCGCGCCCTCGAGGGTGTCCACATCTCAACGACGAAGTCATGCAGATCTCCAAAACCCCCACTCGCCCACCACGCCGAGTGGACAATCACCGCGTGGCCCGCCGGCAGGATGACAGTACCCGTGCCTGTACGGACAATACCAGTACCTATCCACGCCACCCGGACCGACCTCGTCCACGAAGCACCTCACCACTTGCCAGTGATGCCTTCACCCGCACACCTTGCTCCAACGCCATTGCGACTCGACACAATTCGACCACAAGCGAAGAGGACCACTGGCGCTCAGGACACACTCCCGACATGACGTCGGCCAGCAGTGGCAACAAGCCGAACAGGTCTCCGTCATCCGGAGAACACGCAAACTCCCCAAGACAGAGAACTCACAGAGGCGATCCTATCATGCTCACCTTCCAGGCGCTCCTCCACTCAGACAACTGGATGGAGAACATCGACACGCACTGTATCCTCGACTCCGGATCCCAGATGACCATCATCTCCAACTGTGTAGCTAGACAACTGGCCCTGGAGACACGAGAGGTGAAAAGAGTCAGCACAGGCAGCTTCGGATACAGGGAATGGCGGAAGGTCAAGATGAGGAAAGTCAGACTCAATGCTTCAACACCCAACGGGTTTGAGTTCAGCATGGATGCCTGGACCCCGGAAGGCGAGATCTGCCCTCCTCTTCTCCTGGAACCACCACTTATGGAGGAGGACTGGGACCAAATCCATAACAGGTACCCCGACTTGCTGAACATGCCCCCACGGAAGACGAGACAGGAGATGCAAGTCGACGTCCTCTTTGGGCAGAACGTATTGTCCTTCGTCCTCACCAGCTCCACATCCAGGAGTTTCGCAATCTGTCCGGGCCTCTTCATCTTCCCAAGTCCTTTCGGCTCCTTCCTCATGGGGAATACCACATTGCCGTTCGCGACCAGAGACTGATCTGATGAATGGAACAGCGGAGCGTATGAACGAGGATGGAGAAAGTGACGGACCAGGATCCCGGAAGAGACACTGCTCGAGTCTCAAAGGTGTGGTCATCCCTCCCCTCACTCGCCGACGTCATGACACCTACCATCTGGAATGCTCTGCCGCCGGGGATAGACGGGGTGGCAGCGTGGAAGGGGGCACTGGGGCGTCTCACAAAACCAGAACTGGAGTGGATGACCATCGGCTCCGGCATCTTGGTCAAGGATGTAGTAACGCGAGCCCCCGGACTCAAGAGACTGCTGATCTATGGCCGCCCCTACCTTGACACCAAGGATTGGGCAGCATTGGCCCGACTCTCTCAACTCAGGGTTCTCCACCTGGAATTGGAGGCGAAGACGGAAGGCGTAGTGGAGACCCGTTGGAAGCAGCCAATACCTCAACTGCGGAATCTGACCTTCAATAGACAAGCGATGATCCGGATGCCTGACTTGCGAAGGCTCACTCCAAACCTCAAACTCCTGTCCCTGCCGCGGCTCACCTCAGCTGGACCCAGGGAGGAAGCAGGGAAACGATGGATGGGAGCGTGGGATATGCTACCGGCCAAACTGGTCATACTGGACATGCAGACGAGGGGAACCGAGACGCCACCCTGGGACGTACCAACTGGATCCATTCCGCTGACAGAGCTCAAACGGCTGAGGATAACTGGTCCTTTTGTAGGCCTGAGCACTCTCGCACCGAAACTCGTCATGGCAACGACGGCTGATATCGAAGATCTGCCGACGACGGTCAAGAAGGTGCAATATGTGGGACACCCGTCCACGGAGGGAATCCTAACACCACCCCGGAGGCTGTTACGATTTCCGATGATGACACACCTCACGTTGCTGGACCTCCAAGGGCTAGAGACGGAGGCGGAGGAGCGACTCTTCATCCTCTCACAATTAACGCGAGTCACTCACCTCTTGATGGATCGAGCTGCCTGGCGCTCCCTACTGGTCGTGACTCCGGCAGAGGAGATTGTACTGGGGAGAGGGACACTCCCAGGACTTCTACCACCGGATCTGAGACAACTGCGACTCCGCTGGACTCCTCGCCTCCTCTACCCTCGGAGGGAGATCACGCCAGCGGAGACGACAGACATTGACCAACTCGCCCGAGTATTGAGTCGGGTGGACCTTCCCTTCGTCCTGGAGCTACTTGACGAGAACGGGATGAAGGCAAAGGGTTACACACTTCAGATGAGGACCCTGATTGAGGAGGTCCGGAGGAGAAGACAAAAAATGGCGCCTCGTTTGCAAGATCGATTACGCGCCGTCGAGGGACAACTCACTCCGGAACACTGGCACTACGAGTTCCACCTTATTCCACCGGAAGAATACCGACTGACGAGGCCAACGAGTCAGCAAGCCAGACGGAAGGAACTGGCAAGGCGACGATACGTACAGAGGAGAGACGCAAGGGAACAGCGGGAAGACAGAAAGAGGTCCGCTTCTCCAGCGGATCTCCCAACGAGAGTGGTGAAGAGGAAACGAGGAGGAAATGTGATGGTTTTGATGCTCATCGCAATGGGCTTGCTCACTCCAACCTCCGCACATCCCACCGACCCAACCTCATCCACCTCTGGGCGAGCCCAGAGCTCGCCATCAACGAACATGAAATTCCAACTGTGCTATCGTCCCAACGGGGGTGGCCGACCATTCCTTCTCCCGGAACGAGCCAGGGATTGCTCCGTGTACAAGCAGCTGGCCAAAATATCGTATCACGAGGTGGATTTATGGCTTCCAGCTGCAGAAGGACCTAGCGTCCCGGCAGCTCAATGCGTTCTTGAGACCCTGACTGACACCACGCAGAGAGACAGGCATCCGCCCTCCCTCAAGAAAGGAACAAGTTACCCAGTCAAGAGGACAAGTGTACCAGTGGACGAATGCAAACAGGCATGGAAGGAACAAAAGTTCAGAGGATCAGAGCTAGTACAATTAGACAGATCCCTCTGGTCCACCAACCATTCCCAATTCCGGAAGTGGCATCGTTGTTCTGAGACCCACGTTGACCAGGCTGTCAACCTGTACCTTCTCGAAGGAACGGTGTATGCTGGACACCAAGCCCTCACGTCGGACCTTGGATCTCTTCGGGGATGCCACGTCGAGGAAGAAAGTTGTATCCAGCCCCAATTCACCATCGTTTGGAACGACACGTCCATCCTCGGGCACTGCCCCTTCAGCTACTTCGGAAGACTCGAGGGCGAAGTGATGGGTTCTCAAGTGAGACTTCCTAAGCTCTCCGCGACTTTCTCTACCTATCCCCCTGAGAAGGACTTTCCGTACACCAAACAGAACGGGAAGTGTCTCCCAGCCGGGACACTGCTTTCATACGAGGGAGGAGCGTTGTACCTGAACTCCACCAGAGGAAGTACTACCGACGACGGGCGCTCACCGACCCCCTTTTTGAGACGAGGCAAGAGGGAGGAGACTTCCCCCACAGCTGAGGAAAGGGAGAAATGGAAGAAGTGGGAGGAATGGGATCGACTAACGGATGAGCTCTTCAAGGACGCCAAGGAAGTGAAAGGACTGTCTCGACTCAATGATGAGGGACAAGTTCTAGACGATGATCCCGTCATTGGTCGGAGATCGCCTCCGATGGACGGAACTGCCCTTCCACCCAAGACACCCCCCTCACGTCCGCCCACCACGGTGATAGCTCACCAAGATCTCGACAAGGATACGAGGAAAGGAGCCGTCTATGACACGTTGCTTCGTATCGAGAGCTGGATCCAACAACACAATCCGGTGGAAGCAAAACTGCACTACATCGTGGACGAGCTGGTGGACTTGATAGAAAGAGTGGAGTCGAACGACGAACATCGAATGTGCATGCTAGAGGAACGACAGTATCAGGTGCTGAAGCAGATGATCCAACTAAGTCCAACCAACGGAGTCAGAGCCATTACCGGTCGTCAGGACATCTCGGCTGAGATGTGGGGAGCGGCCATCTTCATAGCTCAGTGTCAAGAAGCGGAAGTAGAGGAGATCTACCTGAGCCACCAAGTGCCGGGACAACCGATGTGCTACGTCTTTCTACCCTTACAACTTAAGACAGGAGAACTTCTCTTCCTACCTGACAATGGAGGGATAGATCTCACTCGTCAGAGTCCCGTCGCCAACTGTCGTGACGTCCAACCCCTTCAGCCAGTAGACTCCGCTTCAAATGGACAGGCTAGGGCCGTCTTCAAGAACTTCACTCACAGCTCCCTCGCTACGCTCATTCAGTCACCAAGCGCACATCATTTCCAACCTGAAATCACGTACGACACTCCAGTCCTTTTCCACTCCAGACTGATGCCTCCGTTCGCCGAACTGGTCGCCTACTCATCCAGCTTGCCAGCACTGGAGAGGAAACTCAGTGTATTGGCCAATCGAACTGGCACGGCCTCTTCCGGAAACAGCGATGAGAGTCTAGGAGTTGCTACGAATGATCACGACGGGAGTGGCATGTTGGGGACCCTGGTTGGAGGGATTAGAGACGTTGCAAGAACCGTGTGGTCGAGTGTCAGCGGTCTCAGCTTGTACCTGGTCAATCCCGTCATTGGGGTCATCACAGTTACCTTGGTGGTCATCGCGGTGGGAGCCTTTCTCGTTGGGATTTCCCGTTGTACTTCGTGGGGCGTTAGTGCACGACGACGGGTCAGAGAATGGAGACGGGGACTTCGATCCCGGACTCAAGATCGGAGGTCAAGAGTGCACTTCGATCGGGAACTTTCCTCGTCGTCACTTCATCTTCCGTTACGAGTTTCTACCGCCAGTCGGACACCACGTGCCCGGTCGGGCTCTCGATCAACGGGGTGGTTCCGGTCTACTACCTCGGCCCAGCATACATCGCCGCACTGGCTCTGACGATTCTCCTCCCACCCTCCTTCAGTATTGCTGATTGTAGACTAGATCCGAGGCCCCGTTCCTCTGCCTGCGCTAGTTGTTGATGTGATCGATCCCCTCCTTCCCCACCGCCCGCGGGTGCGCTGTGCCGTTTCCCAAACCGGTTTTGTCCGACCCTTAGTTGGTGAGGCGGGCGGAAGGGAGGCTGGGATCAGTTGCTCTATAATGTGGCTTGCTCTTCCCCTACCAGTTCCGCTGTCTTCCTAACCCCCCTTTGGTGACAACGATGAAAGTGTATCTTGCTACGTTCCTGCTGCATATCACCACAATAATGGATGATTATAGTAGAGCTGAATTGTTGACGGCATATTTGTGGGACATGATGGAATTGGCTTTTGTAAAATACGCGAAAACTACCTATTTGAAAGGCAATTACTGCAATGAATTAGAAAACTAATTTCAAAATCATATTTTTAGTTTTTTGACTACTTTCTTCTTTTAGAAATTTTTACTTTTCGCTGATTAACAAAGTTCCAATAGGCTCTTTCGACCAACTGGCAGCAGACTCTGAGCGCAACTTCCTCCTGGAGCTGCTGCAGCGGTGCCCTGGCCTGGAGAAGTACTACGCTGGGGTTTGGTGCAAAATGGATTACCTGGAAGCAGTGCTGCTGGCCTGTCTGGAGGCTGGACGCCGCTTTAGCTGGGAGACACGGTGGCTCCGAATCAGCGATGGGGAAGGGACGAAGGATGAGCGGCTGCAAGGCTGGCTCAAAAACCTCCTCCGCGCTCAACCCCAGCTTCAATTCCAGCGCCATGCCTGGGAGGAGACTCTTGGGAGGAAGAGACACCGCCAGCGCCAAAAGCATCGCATCGACTTCACTGCTTTCACCAACCCTCGCTTCTCTTTCGGTTTCTGCTACTTTGAGCAAACATTTTGAGATTCAAAATATGCATATTTTTCATTTTCTGCCGATTGTTTTCGATCGAAGTGACAGTGTCATTTTTGATTTTTAATGCAAACATGAACTCAAGAATAAGAATTAACTAAAATTTTGAACTGGCAGAAAATAAAAGTAACCAGAACAAAATCCAAGAACAAACAAGATGCAAGATTAAGCTGAGGATGAACATTATGAAACTTATGAGCAGGACCACTTTGAATGAATTTGAGATGCAATTTCCCCGCCTTTCTTGCGTTTATTTTTTATAGGAATGAGATAAACACGGGAGCATTGTTTGGAACTATTGTTGGTTGAAACGAGGGTTAATTTTTTAATTTTTTTTATTAAATGGTTTTTATATTAAATGTTAACGAACCTAGATTTGAATTTTTGCTGTGTTAACTCTTCTTGCCCTTCTAAAGCATTTGTTGGAGATGAGTGCATGGTTTTGAGGGGAGCTGGAGACACAAGAGAAATGGGGCTTGGAGGGCAAGACCTTTTGCTGCTGCCGTGATTTGTTTGCAGGCTGGCAGTTTTGCAAGCTTCGGAGACCAGCTGTCAATCTGCCGACACGCAGTCTATTTGCCGTGAATTAGGCTGACTCGCTGATCTGCTCAATTTGGGCCCTTTTGCATGACTTCTTGAGCACAATTTTGGTCGTTTGCAAAGTTGGCTGCAGAAGAGCTCCAAAAGTGGCTGCGGACAGACTGTCCAGAAGTTCGCAACCTGCTTTCAGGTTCGGGTTCGGGTTCGGGGGCCAAAAAAGGCCCGAACCTGCCCTTCTCCGAACCTGATTCCGAACTCGAAAACCGGCAACAAGTTTCCGAACCTGCTTTGGGCAGGTTCGCATAGTTCCGAACCTGCCCCGAACCTGCTATTTGAGCCGGTTTTTTCCGCCCTGAGCTGCAGGGAGGGAGGGAAAACGCGCGGTATTGTTCAGGATTGCAGTGTCACCACTGTAGGCGTGTTTGTGACCTCTTTTCCTCCACTCTTGGAAAGCAATTTTCAGGTTTTTGCAGCTGAATAATAAGGAAATAAAGCTGTACTTATGAGAGTTGGACACACGATTTTGGTTTTTTGATTCACAAATTAATTAAGGAAGGAAGGAATCGAGCCTACCAGTTCCATCCAGCTGTCCAATCGCTTACACCACAAGCACTCCAGCTGTCCACTCGCTTATACCATGAGTATTCAGACTAGTATAACATGGGGTTCATTTGCACAAAGTGGCTGAACCCATGAGTTGAACTGCCGCCCCTTACAATCTGACCAAACTCTTTCCCATGTTGTTTCAGTAGAATGCATTTAGTTAGGATAGGTAGCCACCTGAATCCATTACTCTAATATATTCCCTATTTAATTGATCCAAAGTAAGTTACCCAGTCAACTGATGTTTAATAAAATTTGGGGTCTTGGACTTAGGGTTTTTTTGGGTTGAATACTTAGTACTGCCCCCAGGCCAAGTCCTGGGCGGCAGTTCAAAAATTTTTGTTAAAAACGATATTTTGGCAAATATTGACAGGGTAAAAAGTGTTGCAATCAATTTTGTTTGTTAATTTGAACTAATTTTTGTGTTTTTTGGGGCAATTTTGGGGTGTATAGTTCAATTGCAAACAAAAATTATAATTTATAAAAAAGTGGAAAAAACCTCCACAAACCACTGAACATGACTATTTTGTACGAGTCTAGGTCATCCCTTCTACAGCCCACCAGTTTTTGCCGATTTTAGAGGCAGTTTGTACACCAACAATGCCTCCTGGGTTGACTAATGTACCGTAGTAACATCCCTGAGACCCTCTGACACGCGCAAATTCAAAAATCAGTCATTACCACCTCTTTTTCGGAAAATTTTTTTGAAAAAAAAGGTTGCGAACCTATGAAACTTGCCAAACTTGCTCAACCGTTCGCAACCTGCTTCAGAAGCAGGTTCGCACTCCGAACCTGAGCAGGTTTAGCAGGTTCGAACCCCAACTAGCTTTTTTTCACGTTCGGGCCCCGAACCTGATTTCCGAACCTGCTGCAGGTTCGGGTTCGGGCGTTTTTGGCCTAACTTTGCCACACTGGCTGCGGACAGCCTAGCAGCTTCAGTTGCTCCATATTTCTGCTTCTTCACCATGTTATTCAGTCCCCGCAAATGCTTCGGTATTTCGGAGCAGCCTTCAGAAGATTGCGCTAGCACTTCGGCTGCAGCAGAATGAACAACAAGCCAATGCAGTCTAAAACCAGCCAGCTCGTCCAAATGTTGATTACCCAATTCATTCTAGAAGGTGCCTTGAAATGTGCATGCGCTGGGTACTAAAAAGCGTGTTTCAAGCCAGCTGCCATTAGCCCAGCTTTTTGTCCAAATTCGATTGCAGCCAACCATGGTCCTCTGTCTCATCGGTGCCACGGAGTTGGCCTTGGACAAGCTCGAGTCTCATCTCCTTAGCCAACACCTCAAGGTTCCCTTGATCACTTTTTTTGCATATCAGACTTTTTTGAAGACTAGACCTTGCCAGTCGAATCGTTTGACTGAGTCAGTTAGCGAAGCTTAAAATCGAATCTGGATCTGGCTTAAAGGTTATCCAAAAAAAGCAATATTTGATTAGCCATTTCTAGGTGACGTTGACGCAGTTCAAGTGCCCCCAGTGAGAGGCAACAGCGGAAAATCGTGCGAAGATGATCGTTTATCTCAGTGCAGTGGACATCTGCCTATCGCCAATGTTAGCTCTCTCCTAGATTAGACATCTTGGGTAAGCAGCTGGCTAAAAAAACATGACTCATTTGCCAGTCGCAAGGCAGTAGGGCAGAAAAGCAAGCATAAGCTGAGTCTGGGGCAGGCAGTAGTAATGGGGGCAGGCAGTAGTAATTGCATGGAGAAGGTCATCAGCTGTTCATCTGCTCACTCATCTGATCCGCGCGGACAGCACATAGAGCATTGCAAGCAAAAAAAGACAGTGAGCTGTTGTTTCCCAGCCTACAGCTTCTAGGCTGATGGAATGCTGATGGCTAAGCCATTACATAAAGTGTCTCAGGACCAGTGTTGTCTAACGTATTGAAAATTTGGCCAACGGTAAAAATCGGAAATCGGTAATTTTTCAAAAACCAATACGGTGCGATTTACGTTAAAATCGTATAAAAGTCGGTAGTTTTTTACCGGGAGGTATTTTGGCCTAAAATTGCTCCCGGTAATTTTTTTACGGCAGCTCCCGGTAATTTTTACCGGTAGATTTATGCGGTAGCTTCTTTTTTTGCTTCTAATTCATTGTGTGATTGTTAATTGTTGACTTTTTGACTTTTGTTAAGTTGTTAATTTTAATTGTTAATTATAACACAGCAACGGGGGAGGCTCCCTATGCTTTAACACATGAACGGGGGAGGCTTCCTCTGTTATAACACATGGACGGGGGAAGCTCCCTCTGTTATAACACAGGGATGGGGGAGGCTCCCTGTGTTATAACACATGGACAGGGGAGGCTCCCTATGCTTCAACACATGGGCGGGGGAGGCTCCCTTTTTTATAACACAGTGACGGGTGAGGCTCCCTATGCTTCAACATAGGGAAAGGGGAGTCTCCCTATGCACATACACCGCCTCATCTGCCATGGCTAGGTCTGGTGGGGTCTCCCAAGGCCTTGGCGAGGTCTCTTGGGTCCTCTCTAGCCCTTGTTGAAGCCTGGTGGGCTTCACAATGCCTTGTCGAGGTCTGGTGGGCACTCCCAAGGCTTTGTCGAGGTATGGTGGGGCTTCCCAATGTCTTGGCCTGGCCTGGTGGGGTCTCCCAAGGCCTATTCGAAGTCTGGTGGGGTTTCTTAATGCCTTGGCGATTTCAGTTGAGGCCTTCTAATGCCTTGGCTAGATCTGGGGGAGCTTCCCAATGCCTTGGCGAGGTCTCTTGATCCCACAAGACATCAAAAAATGAATGAAAAAATGAATAAAAAAATGGCTACCGCATTGAAAAAAAGTGGCTACAATATTACCATATAACGTATTGACGTATATTTTGTGTTTTTTGCTAACGGTAAAAATCGGAAATCGGTAATTTCTCAAAAATCAATACGGTGTCAATACGGATACCGCAATATACGGTAGATGGAATATACGTTAGACAACACTGCTCAGGACTGAGGATTGCTGCAGCTGAGTGATGAAGGAGAAGTGCTTGCCGGGACTGCTGATTGATTCCTGGCCAGCTTCTACGCCTACCCACGCTTGGCTCACAAAGTCAGCACGTCTGGATTTCCAAACAGCAACTGAGTCCGAAATCGCTGGCTGCTTGATCACTGTTCAAATTTTCCTGGCTTCTGCCATTCTGCCATTCGTTTTTTTGCGCCTCTGCCATTCTGCGATCTGCTGTAAAATTATCCTAATTTTTGCTTTGCAGGTCATTGGCTATAATTGTATTCTTGTTTTGTTTTCTTTTTACTTAGCATGTACTGTGAAAATGAACATTCGGGGACAACGAGATCCTTAAATGGCAACGAGACAACTGAACAGATGCAAGTCCCAACTTAGCTGAGGCTTTAGAGACAATGAAATAGCTAAAATTTCAAACAAATTTTGCGTTTGGTCGGCAATAAATGATACATTATTTACAAAGATAAAACAGCAGAACCAATGTCAGCTGGAAGCTGGAGGTGTTTTTTGCAGAGGCGCATCCGGTTCATTCGCTCATCCAGCTGCTCCAGTGAGAGTCTTGTTTCTTCTTTGTCTTCAACGCTGCCGCCAACGATCCATAGACAACCGTCCAGCTCCACAAGACCAGCTCCTCCGGCTTGCCTTGGGTAGTTGAAGTTGCAGATGGTCTCCAGAGAGTTCCCGGCGCGGGGGTCCAGCCTCAGGAGTTCTTTGCCCTCCTCCCTCACAGCGTAGAGCTGGCCGTTGAAGGCTGCCAGGCGGTAGAGCTTCTCTTGCAGTCCCGTCTTTGTCCAGCAGTTGATGGCAGGCTCGTACTTCCAGAGCTGGGCCTCCCCAAATTGCTGGGCGTAGATGGAATCGTCGAGCAGAGCTGCTGTGCAGGTGTGATTTTCGCGATCCCTCGGCCAGGAAGCAATGGAGGCCCAAGAGTCGCCTGGCTTGTACTGCAGATCGTCGCCGCCCTGGGACTTGTAGAAGCCGCCAAGGAGGAAGGCAGTGTCTTTGAAGGGGACGAGGGCGGCACGGCGGCGATCTCCAGGCAGCTGTGCAGCCGGACGCAGAGGTTGGCCGGGCGTCCAGAGATGGCAGCAGCGCTTGGCTTCACCATCGCCGCCGGCGATGAGGACGCTGCCGTTGGCCAGGCGAGCAGCTGCTGCACCCCGTCGAGGTGGCTCCAGGTCTTCAAAGATGGAGTCGATGTCTGGGGATGGAGACCAGATCTCCACCTTCCTCCTACGATCACACCAGCCTCCGATGATGGCGAGCTTCCCTGCAAAATGCTCTCCATTTGCGGTGTAGTGTAAGTGTAGAAGCAAGAATAAATGGTGAATCGGTTACAGTGAAATAAATATTTAAAAACTCGAACGAACAATATCAAAGGGAAATTTCAAAACCTGATGAAGATCTTTGTTCTCTGGACTCCAAGATTGCTGGGTCCACTGAATTTCGTGCACCAGAAACTCCAGCCTTAAAACAATTGATTGAAATAACTAGCTAGCCTCGTAATATTAGTATTTTATTCTTGCCCATTCTAAATTATGAAATTTTTAAAGCAAGGTTGATAGGCTATGAATAAAAAATTGAGCTTAATATTTGTGTCTTATTCTTGGGGAAGAAAACCTTGGATTTCGAAGAGGCAGTTTTAGAGCTTACAGCTAGCTCTTCAGCAGTTTGAAGTCCCGGCGACTCAGATGGCTCTGGAACTTCCGCGGCGCTGTCTTGAGCCAGAGACGTGCTTGAGCTCTTCCCAAGCTGCCTACATTTCTTCGAAACTAAGACTGATCTGCGACAACCACGTCTAGGCTTACCGCGGCTTGCCAATAACAGTTCCAGAGCTTTCGGGAAGCTGGGTCGAATCTACCTGAACCTGAAAAATAAATTTAATAAAGCTTCTAGTTTTGAAATAGCAAGACTAGTTTTATGCAGAAATGAAAGTTTAGTTTTTGAAAAGCATGTATTAATCTAAATCTATAATTTGGTGAAAAGAATTTTAGCAAAAGACTCACTAATTTTATTGGTATTTAGATATCAATATATGGCGATGAAAAAAAAAGCAAAAGCATTACAAGGCCAGAGCTTCCGGGCATCTCAACTTCCGAGTCGCTGCTGTTTGACTCCAAATCCCGCAGCCTGTTTTCGAACAAATGTTTTTGCCAATAACTTGAGAACTAAAGCAAAACCAACTGGTCGCGTTTACAGAAAAGTATTATACATTATATTAGCCCAATGACAACAAGTGTGTTCACGGTGACTTTCACCCTTCCAAACATACCCTCTTGATCGACCGTAATTAGCTTAGACGGGGACAAAAGCAGTCTTACAATAACTCTCGGATATGGCCTTGCCCGCTCTTCTCGAGTGCCCGAAGGAAGACACGGAAGAAGTTCGCATCCCGCTTCAGCAGCAGATCGTCTAGCAGGACTAGAGCCCTGTCTGGATCGGCCTTGTCCTGCACCAACCGACTAACTATAAGCTCATCGCCTTTAGAACCTTTGCTAAAAGGCAACCCTCACATGCAGCCAAGTGTTCTTTCTTTCTTTCATTTTATCATCGTCCTTAGACGAGAGAGAAGACAGAATCACTTCAAGGTGAGACTGAACATAGGAAAGGTAAGATGCGGCAGGGTGGGCCAGGGCAAGGGGTAGCAAGGCAGATGGTCAGGTAGTATTTGAGAGATCAGCATCAAGAATTGCCCGTACGGCTTCCAGGAAGGCCCGTCGCTTCTCCTTTGCAGCACTGGCGGAGAGGCGCCTCCACCATGCCGCAGCCCGCCTCGGCCAGAGTTCACGCCTGCTCATCACCCCAGCACCCGTTTCAGCAAAGTGGTGTAGGCCCCGGAGGTTGGAGTGGAGAAGAGGGAAGAAAATGGGGTTTCCATGCCAGGCTTCCTGTTCCTTTGGAGAGGGGGCTGAGAGAGGGGAGGAGCGGGTGAGGCAGATATGGAAGCATTTGTGGATTAAGATGAGGTCTGCCAAGATTCTCCGCCTTTTCAAGCTCTCAAGCCCCAGCACAGCCAGCCTACCCATATAGCCTGAGTCAGGGATTCGCATCCTACAGCGGCGGAAGATGTAGCGAGTGAAGCGGCGTTGGACGCGCTCCAGACGCTGCTCCTCCGCAACTGTGGATGGTGACCAGACCACTGACCCATATTCAAGCAGTGGTCTTGCATATGTTGTAAATGCGCGGGTGAGAAGAGATGGTGAGGCCACGTGGAAACATTTTTTTATGAGGTGGACAGCTAGTGATGCTTTATTTATGGCTGATGTTAAATGAGCGCTGTACTGGAGTGAGGGGGCGAGTAGGAGTCCGAGGTCCCTGATTCCTTCCGCTGGGGCTAGTGGAATGGGCTGGCCTTCGATGGAGAAATCTGGGCAGAGTCCTCCGCCTATCCTGTAGCGGGTGCATTTAGATGGAGCAAGTTTTAGCTGCCAGGCAGATGCCCATTCTCCCAGCATCAACAGGGCTTTAGTGAGAGCAGAGGGTGAGGAGGATGCAATCCGAACATCATCTGCGTAGGCCCAAGCTCCCAGACCTTCAATGTGTGAGAGCTGATGCATGATCGGGAGCATATATAGGTTAAAGAGGATAGGCGAACATGCTCCTCCTTGCACAATGGACGATGTTACATTGACAGGGAAGGAGAGTGCTTCTCCCACTTTTACCTGCATGCTGCGGTCTGAGATGAATTCGCGAATCCAGTGGATAGCCAGAGGGCCTAGGCCTATTGCTGCTGCACAGTGAAGGAGCTTTGGGAAAGTGACAGAATCAAAGGCTCTGGCCACATCGATGTTAATCACATCCAAGTGGAGGCGGGATTGTAGGGCGTGTGCAGCATAGGCTTGGAAGGAGAGGAGGGAGGAGGTTGTTGAGCGTAGAGGGCGGAAGCCATGCATAGAGGGCGGAAAGACTGAGGCATTCTCCAGATGTCCAGTTAGCTGACTTGCAACTATTCGGTCAAACACTTTAAGCAAGCAGGGGATGAGAGATATTGGGCGGTAGGCAGAGCATTGGCTGGCGTCTCCTTTTTTCTTGAATACTGGGTGAATTAGGCTGTTTTTCCATTGCTCTGGGAGAGCTCTGGTGACTGTACAGAAATCAAAGAGTATTCGTAATGGATAAGCCAGCCTGTGCCTAGCTGCCTTCAGGATTAGTGGGGGGATCCCATCAGGTCCACAAGAGCGCTTAGGCTTTAGGCCCCTTAGAGCCTTATGGATGTCCGTGAGCTCGAAGGTGAAGAGGAGGGGGGCGCAGCGGGGTGGAGGGCGCATAAGGGAGGCGTCTGGTGTGCTGGTTGGTACAGGAAAGACAATGGGTAGGGCCCCATTGTCGAGCTGGAGAGCGCTGGAGAAGTGGCTGCATAGAAGGTCAGCTTTAGCCTTATCGGTGTGGACAAGAGGGCGGGGGGATGAGGCTGCTGGTGGGTGAGGAGGGAGGGGGGCGAGGGCGGGGAGCTCATTTGCCTTCCTGCCTGTGCGCGCTGCAAAGAGGCGGTAAAGAGGGGGGCCTGTGGAGAGGCGGTTTTTGCTCCCTGGCGCAGGCCGGAGAAGCAGCTCATCTGCATGCTTGAGGTCCCTGAGAATGTTAGTTCGGATGGCTCTGCAGACACGCTTATAGTTCCTACGGGTGCGACTGCAGCGGTTGCGGGCAGGGAAAATGCGCCATCGGAGGGTGAGTAGGCGGCGAGTGCGCGGGGAGAGTGAGCTGGTGGGTTTGGGCCGGCTAGGCTTAGGGCTGGAGAGGGGGACGGAGTGGGCTATTGCCTCCTCTAGCACTCTCTCAATGAGGCCACAGAATTCGGAGGAGGAACCAGCAAGCCCAGACAGCTCATCCCAGTCTACACTACCTAGGAATGAATTTAGATCCTCCGGGCTGACCTTTTGCCACTGCCGACGCATTGAGGGCCTGGATGAGTGGGCAGGAGGGAGCTGGCCGAGGCTGGGCATTGGCAGAGCGAGGGACACCGCCACCGACCTGTGATCACTCAGAATCAGCTCAGGGCCCACTGTCACCAGCAGGGGAGGGAAATCAGAGCTTGTCAGAATGAGATCCAGAGTGTTGGCGCCACGGGTGGGTGAGAGCACCTGCTGCAAGAGCCCATGTGAAGCAGTCCAGTGCAGGAAAAGGCGGGAGTTTCTGGATCGGGCTGTGAGTTGAGGCCAGTCGATGTCGGGGAAGTTCAGGTCACCGGCGAGCAGAGTAGGACAGGCAGGGCGTTGATTCAGCACAGTGGAGAGGCATTTGAGGGATTCAGAGAGGGCGGGGAGCTGTTGATTGGGGGGGCGATACCAGCACAGAATCCTAATGGGAGTCGAGTTCGGAGACAAGGAGATGAGTGCTGTGCAGATCTCGGGGGGACTGTTCTGCCCTGGGGGAGGTGCATCGGAGGCGGGTGCTAGAGGAAGTGGGGTGCGGGCTGAGGTGAGCTGTTTAGAAACATGGATACACACACCGCCGCCATTAGAATTTCGGTCTAATCTGTAGGCAGAGTAGGCATGATCAGGGGGGGGGGGGGGGGGGGGGGTGCAAATAGAGTAGGGGTTGTGGGTGGCCGGTTTGCTGTGCTTGGTTGCTGGGGGTGGGCTTTGGGCTGGGCTCTGGGGCTGGTGTGGGTTGGCTGCGAGGCCCCGGCGTTCGCGCGCGGCGGCGTTTGCGTCCTGTTCTGCCTCTGTGCCGGGGTGGGTGGGAGCGAGGAAGGGTGGACAGTGTCGGCTTGGGTGGGGTGGGGCATGGGGTGGGGTGGGAGGCCTGGCCCAGTCGTGGGGGTGGGGCTTGGGGTTGGGGTTGGGAGGCACTGGCCCAGTCGTGGATCACGGGCATGATGAGTGGTTTGGGGGCGGCTGGTTGAGCGGGGCAGAGGTTGGGTTTGGCAGGGGCGGTGGGGAGGAGAGGGGCGGGAGGGGGGGTATCCTTCCACGTGCGGTCAAGCTCTCCATCGACCACCTTAAGGAGTGGGAAGCCTGGGCGGCGGTAGTGGATCTTGTAGGCGGTGGAGGAGCCCGCGGGGAGCTGTGCACGGAGTTCGGCGCGCCTGGCTGCCCTTACTTTCAGTAGGGCCAGCTCTTGGGGTGTGCGGTCGGGGCGGATGAAGACACCCTGGAACTCTTCAGAGGTTGCCAGAGCCTTGGCACTGTTCAGCACCTCCGTTTGGCTGGCCACACTGTCGAGGACGATTCGTAGCGGCGGTGGGTGGGCAGGGGGAGTGTTGGAGGGGAGGTTGCCAGCTGCTTTCCGCAGATTTGATGTCAAACGGGCAGCAGCGGCAACTCGGATGGAGGGGTGGGAGTTGAGGGCGGAGAGGAGGTTGGAGGCCAGCTGGCGGGGATCTTCGCCTTCCTCTTCCTTGATGCCTACAGCGAGAACCGCCCTGATTCTTTCTTCTTCCTTTGCTTTCATTTCGAGCTGCTGGCAGAGTGAGGCAGGTGGGCGAGGGGTGTTCTTGGGGGCAAGGGAGGCTGCGACGGCTGCGTAGGTGGTCTGTGGGCGGGGGGGTTGGAGGAGGAAGGAGGAGATGGTGTCGATTTTGGCTTCCAGTGCGTCCAGGCGGGGGGAACTGGGGTGAGAAGCAGGCGTGGTGGTTTGCACGTGAGCAGGGGGCTGTTGGAGGGCAGGAGGCGCGGTGTTTTGACTTGCGGGTGGCGAGGCTTGGCAGGCGTAGCAGACGGGTCGCATGAAGGGGAGACGCAGGGCAGAGGTGAGGCGCTTGTGGGCGATCTTCTTTCCCATAGAGCAGGCGAGGCAGAAGAACTTGGCGCAGAGGGAGCAGCAGATGCCATTCAGGGCTTGGCTGGAGATGCGGGCGTCCACGGGGCTGTTGCAGGCATCGCATTGGGTGGGCGGGCTGGTGTCGGAGGTGCCAGAGGAGCCAGCAGCAGTAGCAGGGCGGCCAGTGAATTTGTGCTTTTTAGCGCGTGGGCTTTTTATTTTAACCATTAGGGAGGGGGCTCCAGGGAGGAGCGCGCGTTGGGGAGAGGGGAGGCGTGTGAGGAGAGGGGAGGCGTGTGAGGAGAGGGGAGGCGTGTGAGGAGAGGGGAGGCGTGTGAGGAGAGGGGAGGCGTGTGAGGAGAGGGGAGGCGTGTCGGGAGAGGGGAGGCGTGTGAGGGAGAGGGGAGGCGTGTGAGGAGAGGGGAGGCGTGTGAGGGAGAGGGGAGGCGTGTGAATGGCTTTGTCATTTGGGCGTGCACTGATGAGGTATTGGAAGAGCAGGGTGACGTCTAGCTGCTCTAGGAGTTCTGGACGTCGGCGCTGGAGACGCAGCCGCCAGTCCTTGCGCCAGAAATCGGCCATGGCTCACTTTTGCACGGGTGCTTTGGGAGTGATGCAAGGGAAATGAAGCAGCTAACCTGCGTACACGTTAAGCTGCCTTTATCAGCGATTGCTGCTTGTCCAGGCTCGGGACTGCGCATTTTCAAAAGCAGTGAATGTGTCTTCCTTTTATTTTGACAAGCACTCAAGCACTGCATAAAACGTCCTCTCTTCACCGCCACTATTCTCATTTTGTCTCGATCCCAATGGCAAAAGATTGGAAAGCTGAAATCCGTGGTTCCTTGCCGCTGCTCTACGATGAGCTGGAGCCTCGTCCACTCTTTGAACATCTTCGAAAGGTGCACAAAAAGGATCGACAAGTTGAGAGAATCTACGAAAAGCTCATGGTTAGCTCATATAGAATGGGCACAAAAATCTGATCATTTTTAAATTCATTAATTTGTAAAGTTTGTAAAATTCAGGACTATCCAGTATCGTTCGATAACAAACTTTTAAAACAAAGCTCAGAGACATGGCGTTTTGTGCTGTTGTAAGCTTTTCGGAAGTCAACTTGAAAAAAGCATGGAACTCTTCTTCTTAGGTGCCAATGTATCCGAGGCGTGACCAAGTTGGCATTCTGGTAGATGATTTGCTGCTTCGAAAAGACGACGTTTTCTGTCGCAGTTTTCTCCAGGCTCTCACTGAAAGTGGCCAAGACTACATCCGCTCCCAACTTCACTTGTGCTTGCAGAGATTTTCACCTGCTTTCATGCACTAACCGGTACTTTTTAGGGATGCAATTTTCGGCATTGGGAGTCCAAAGTTCTCGACGGCAGCTGGCCAAGAGCCCAATGCTTCATCTCAAACAAATTCAGGTGCGAAGTTAGCAGGAAAATTAAAATAAATGAGCATTTTTCGTGGCAAACCGTTTCGAAGCTAGCTGGTTTTTATATGCAGGGTCAACGCGTGCCGTAAAGGACATGGTTTGGCCAGGCATGGAACCGCCGAGTAAAGAAGCTATTCAGTTCGCTAGCCATTTCTACCAGCCCTATGCGCCGTTTCAAGGTCTCATTAACTACCGACCTGAAAAGGCACCAAAAACTTTTTCAAGTCAGTTTCAGTGAAAGAATCAGCATCGATGCTGGACAACCTGGTCAATCGAGCTTTTCAGGACGCTCCAGACTTGCTCAGCAACCGCTTCAATGAGGCAGTGGTTGAAACAATTTTTCTGTCTAGTTTCTCTGCTTCTCTTTTTTTCTAAATACGATCTTGGCTTAGAAAGGGTTGAACTGATTAGTTTTGCAACTTAGAAGTTTCTGAAGATGAATCGAATGTGTTCATTGAAGATGTACCCCAATTTCACGAGGCCAAAAGGGCTGTGCCTTATTTTCAACAACCGGCACTTCTATAACAAGGAAGAGCCATGGAAAGCACTGCCAGAGCGGCACGGGACTGACGTGGATGCCAGGAACGCTTACAATCTCTTCACTGGCCTTGGTTATAAGTGTAAGATCAAGGTCGACCAAACTGCTGAGGTTTTCTTTGTCCTCAGGCTTCTCGCTTTCAAAGAAGCTCATTTGTGCTATAGATATTTAATGACAGCGCTAGTATTTTAGGTTTTTATGAGACTTTCTGACATGTAAAGATACATTTTATAAATACCCCATGAACATGTTTCTAGGTATTTGGTACGAAATATCTTATCTTCCAAAAAAGCTTATTCTTAGGCTTAGTTTGACACTTAGGATTAGGCTAAAGCTGAGAAAAAATCGGAGCAGTGATGCTGTGACACTTTGAAAAGAGCATTTTGCGGCAATATAGCGTAAAACTTTTGTAAATTTCTAATATTAATAACCGATCAAACATAAAGTATTGATCTGAAACTTTAGCAAGATTTTTGATCTCCTCCTGTTCCAGGATATGAAATCGGGTGGTAGAGGATGCTTCAAAACGATTTCCTTCCACAGTAAAGATTGCTCTTGCAGCTGTACGGCTCAGACGGAGCGACAGTTTCGGTACAAGAGTTCACAGCCACTCTGGATGCAGCGCACTGTCGAAAGCTCATCCACAAGCCCAAGCTCTTCTTCATCCAGGCCTGTCGTGGAGGCTAGCTCCGCTCAAACTTTGAAACAAGCAGCAGGACAATCCTAACAAGTTTCCAGAGTCCTACGATCCAGGCGTGCAGCACCCGGACGGTGCTTGTTTGGGCAAGATGCAGAACCAGCCAGCCTTGGAGCCTTTGGAGATCCTGGGAGAGTTGAACCGACGCGATCGAGAAGCTGCCTTAGAAATTAGGTTTGCTAGCTATTATGCAGGAATGTCCCGCCCCCCTAGAGGGGGGGATACAACCAGTTATAATCTCCCCTAGAGGGGGGGGGGCCACAACCTGGTTGTATCCCCCCCTACAGAGGGGGCCACAACCATGGTTGTATCCCCCCCTACAGAGGGGGCTACAACCACCCTGTACACTTTGTGCCCACCCCAATTTCGAATTTTCCGAAATCCTGGAACTGTGACATATGTATTTTCAAAAATTATTGCTAGAGAAACGTCAGTGTGCTTGGTAAGAATTTGTTCCAAAACTTTTGTGTCAAGAGCCATTTAAGATGGAATGCTAGCTTACTTCATGTCTAGAGACAAGCAAGTAAAACCCAGTCCTTATCCATTATGAATTCAAGCATATATATTTAATAATCCGAATTAAAATTTCAAAATATGATTTTGTCGATTCTTACAATTTCTTACGACTACTAACACTTTTTAAGACTAGGACTAGACTATGACTAGGACGACTATGATCCTTGCACCACAGAGGTGCATCTCTTGGGAGAATGTATTGGGAAAAAATCAATCAAAAATTTCTACCCACCACACTGACGTTTCTCTAGCAATAATTTTTGAAAATACATATGTCACAGTTCCAGGATTTCGGAAAATTCGAAATTGGGGTGGGCACAAAGTGTACAGGGTGGTTGTAGGGGGCCAGAACACTCCCGGACTATTTTTTGGGACCGCCCAAAATTTACTTTTCCAAAACTTTATCTTGGCTTATCTTGGCCGTCGCGACCGATAGAGAGCGCCGTCGGCACCTCGCTTGAAGTCGTCAACGACCCCGGCGTCACGCTACTACCAGGAGTAGGGCGTAGCTGCTTGAAGAACTCCAGAAAAAACTCCGGGAGTGTTCTGACCTTTAGCAAATGTCCGGGAACGCGGTGGAGGGGGTTGTAGCCCCCTCTGTAGGGGGGGATACAACCATGGTTGTGGCCCCCTCTGTAGGGGGGGATACAACCAGGTTGTGGCCCCCCCTCTAGGGGAGATTATAACTGGTTGTATCCCCCCCTCTAGGGGGGCGGGACATGCCTCCTATTATGGCACAATCTTGCAACCAGTGTTGCCGGAATCTTTAGAGAATATTTTATTCTGTATTCTGAAAATCCAGAATCCATAGTATTCTGTAAGGTGGGAAATTGGCAGATTTTATTCCGATTTTATTCTCTAAATTTTAGAAGCTTGATTTTATTCTGATTTTATTCTAAAAGAATTTCTTATAGCATATTAAACAAGGTATTCTCGGCTGTTGCCAAGATGCGCGGCCTTTGATCCAGATAATAAGCTAAGCAATTCCTTTTAACTGCTTTAAGATACTGCCGCAGCAAACGTATCTGCCAAATCTAAGCTGAGTTTATTGAAAAACGAATAATTTATGGATGTTCGAATTTTTGAAACATCAAAATTTGAGGTTTTTGACTATAAATCAAGAAATAATAAATGTGTCGAAAAATTCTATTATCAACTTCAATATATCACCATTAGAGACGTACATGCCAAAATTCAACTGATTTCATTGAAAAACCATCGATTTATGGATGTTCAAATTTTTGAAACATCAAGAATTTAGGTTTTTGGCCATAAACTGAGAAATGACAAATATTTCGGAAATTCCTTTTGCCAGCTTCAAGATAGCACCTTGACGGACGTAAGTGCCAAAAATCAGTCAATTTCGTTGAAAAACCAGTGATTTATAAATTTTCGTGCTTTGAAACATTAAAAAATTGAGTTTTGGGCGAAAATCGAAAAATTACATCAAGCGCAAAAAATGGCCTGGAGATACCACCCAGGCGGACTTTAATGCACAAAATCAGCCAATTTGGTTGAAAAACCGCGGAGGCCGGGCCCCGGAATGACATATATATATACTAGTAATATGGGTCAGTGGCCACGCTTCGCGCAGCCACACATTTCATTGCTTCACATCACTTTTCATTTCTTGAAAACTAAAATTCCACCCAACGACTCGTGAAAAGCAGAAAAGTTATTATTTCTACAGCTCATCAAAGTTCACCAATTAAAGATCCACCAGTTCTGGAAGCTTCGATGATCAGAACAGCACCACAAAAGATCAGTGACTGTACTGATCGCACGCAGTCAATCTGACCTCTGGGTTGAACACCTGCATATCCTATCTAATGAATATATTGAAACATCACCTCACTGAGCAGGGCATAATCTCGAAAATTGACAGTACTAAACCTCATTTTTAAAATTAAGCTGATGTAAAAGTCCAAAAACTACAGTTGATAATCGCAAGAAGTAATGCTGGGCCAAAATTTAAAAAACAAGTATATGGCGCAGAGCGCAATAGGTGACCGCGGAGCTCTCAACATACCCCATTTTTCAACCTTTCTACCCAAAAAAGTAATGTTTCAAATGCTCCAGAACTTGTTCCACCTCTTCAGATATTCCTAAAATTTTATTACCTTTAAGCAAGAAAAAAGTTTGTGCAAATCCGTTGAAAATTTGCCAATTATCAACATACCCCATTTTTCAACCTTTCTACCCAAAAAAGTAATGTTTCAAATGCTCCGGGACTTGTTCCACCACTTCAAATCTTCCTAAAATTTTATTACCTTTGTGGTGATATGCAGCAGTAACGTAGCGAGAATCTCTTTTCATCGTCACCGGTAGAGGAAGAGGAAGACAGGTTGGGGAGAAGCGAGCCACATTATAGAGCAACTGAACCCGGCCTCCCTTCCGCCCGCCTCGTCGACGTTCAAGGTCAACGAAACAGGCTTTGGACACACCACAGCGCTCCCGCGGGCGGCCGAGAAGGACAGAAGCGATCACACCAACACTAGAGTAGACAGAAGAACGGGGCAACGGATCTAAGCCACAAGCATAGTATCACTACGAGGAGAATGCAAGGAATCATCGTCTGATGCTAGTCCGACTCGGTCGTATAGTCCGTCAAGAGCCCGGACGATCCCCTCGATGACCGCCATCCCAAACCAGCACTCGATCCAGAGTCCCATCGATGTCTCGGCGGGACGAACGATAGACCACCCATCCGTTGTCTCGAGGACGAGCCGAGTGATGATGCGCTCCGGAGTGAGAGTCGTTGGAAGCTGGGGTCTAGTTGAACGGACTCCGTGGACAAGGTCCTGTTGGGCTGCGCAGTAAATTGGGCACTGATTGACCCGGCAAAGTCTCCTGGCAGTCCGCCAGTCATGGGTAGCCACATTGGCAGGTGGCTGACGAGGCTCGAGGCTTGAAGTCTTTCCTTCCATTCCTTGGTCTTTCGCAGGACGACCTCCCCGCAGGAAGTATACCGGAAAGCCCAGAAGGACAAGGCTCCCAAGACGATGGCCGCGAAGATGGCGCAGGTAACTCCGACAATGATGAAGGTCGGTCTGACTACCGACAAACTCAGTCGATTGAGATGAGTCCCTGAGATCTGGGCTTTCTCCCGAACTCCTTGTGACTTGGTCCCAACGGCTTTGCCTAGTCCTTCCACCACTCCTTGTGGATCCAACGACAGCTGACTAGTGTAGTTTACTAGGGCCTTGAGCTTCCTTTCCAGTACCGGCAGGCTCAGAGAATGGCCCGCGATCACGGCAAATGGAGGGATTAGACGTGAGTTGAACAACACCGGAGTGTCATACGTCACGTTTGGTAGTAGTCGGTGGAGGTCGGGAGCTTGCAGAAAGGTAGCGAAGGACCCGTGCGTGAAGTTCTTGAAGAAGGCCGCAGCAGACTGTTTTGAGTCTGGATCCACGAATTCGAAGGGGTGGATTTGATGACAATCCACTACAGGACTGTGGGAGGTGAGATCCATACTCACTCCTTCAGGTAGAAAGAGGATTTCTCCCGTGTCAAGCTTCACTGGCATGAAGAGATAGCACTGTGTCTCTCCTGGTAGTTGATGATACGGGTAGACCAGTGAGACCGCTGCTCTCTGACATTGGGTGATGAAGACTGCGGAACCTCGAACTTCAGCTGAGAGGTTGGTTCGCCCGGTGAGAGCTCGGATGCCGTCGGTCGGGCTCAGATGGAAGAGCTGCCTCAGGATTTGGTACTGATGCTCTTCCATCAGACACATCCGATGATCGTCGCTCTGTTCTAACTTCTCCATCATGTCGACCAGCACGTCCACTGTGTAGTGAAGCTTGGCTTCCACGGGATCATGGTGCTGGACCCATCCATCTATGCGCATGAGCCTATCGTGGATGGCCGCCTTCCTTGCTCCCTTGTCAAAAATCCACAGCGGGTTTGCGGTAGTAGATGGAAACGAGTACGGGGGACGGTCGCGTCTAAGCTCCTGCCCCGCTTTCAGTCGAAGACCTCCTGCTCTCTTGCCTCGTCCCGCCGAGTTGCCTGTTCCCTTTGCTGGGTTGTTCCACAACATCGGTTCGGACAGCGCCTTGCTACGTTCTTCGTCCTGGTATCTTCTCCTCTCTCGTTCCTGTGCTTCCCATCTTCGCCATTCCCTCTCCTGTTCCTCCTCGGAAAGTCTCCTTTCTTCCCGTCTCCTTCTGACTCGCAGTGATGCTCGCGGGTCTTCTGTCGTGGGAGTCGATGGTGAGGGACTTCCCTCCTCGTCGTGTATCAACAGGGCTCCTCCCTCGTGAGAGAGCATAACTCGTTCCAGCAGACAGTCCATGTTCTCTTTGTTATAAGGGAAGTTGGCTTCGGGGAAATACGTGGAGAAGGTGGTGGAGAGCTTGGGGAAGCATACACGTTTCCCTGTCATTTCCACCTGGTACTTCCCATAGTAATGGAAGGGGCAGTAGCTGAGGATGGGAGTGTCATTCCAGACGATCGTATACTGGGGCTGGACGCAATGCTCTTGCTCGATCGAACATCCGTCCAGTGACCCCAGATCGGATGTTAACGACAAGTGTCCAGCCTTGACGAAACCCTCGAGGACGTAGAGGTTGATTGTCTTGTAGGTGATGGTCGCGAAGCAACAGGGCCACCCGTAGCTGACTGGTTGATTGGTAGACCAGGAGTACTTGTCGATCTTCGTCAGCTTGAGACCCAGGTACAAGTGTTTTTCCCATGCTAACTGACACTGGTCTTCTGGGATGCTCAAGTGCTCGATGGGGTTGTTCAGTCCGGCGTTGAGTGGGTAAGTGAAGATGTTGTTTTTGGTGGTTGTAGTGGTGATCTCCAATATGCACTGTGCTGCAGGAATGTTGGGGCTGACTGGGTTCGGGAGCCAGAGTTCCGCAGTGTGATATGAGCGCCCGGGTGATTCTGTATAAGTGGAGCAGTCTCTTGTTCTTTCGGGAAGCAGGAAGGGACGTCCTCCGCCGTCGTGCCTATGACATAGTTGGAACTGGACGTTCCTTGGTGGGGGCTCGGCGATGTCCCTCCTATGTTGGTTCCTTTGGAGTAGCCTCTCTTGTATCTCCTGAGCAGACATCGTTGGTTGAGGTCTTCTCTGTCCGTTCCATGACCATGCCCGGTTGGCCCCACTGGAAGGCTCCGTTTCTGTTGGTAGAGCTCCAATAGTGGTCGTCAGTCCCATCACTATGAGCATGATCGTGGTCCATGGCAACGTTCCTGCCGTCCTTGTCCACGCTGGATTGGCCCATGATGGAGAATGAGCGCTGGGCATGGCTTCCTGTGTCGCCCGTCTCCGTGGCAGCAGGTGTGAGGTGACGTCCGCGGAATCAGCGTGGATCCACCGATGCATTTCTCCGTGCACCTGTGGATCAAGGTCCGAGGATTCTTCCAGTTGTCGTTGCATCTGTTCTTCAGTTTCCACTGCTTCCTCCTCATCCATGCGGTAAAGTGCGCGTAGTAGGTTTGTCCTTGCGCCTTTGGTCGGGAATCCTCGGAGGTCCTTGGGAGATTCCCTTCACAGGTGTAGGCTGATGAGTTGCGATGGATTCCGAGGTGGGTTGGTGGGTCGGGTTGAGATCAACTCGTCAGAGGGTTCGTCCGCCAGGAAGGCCTCCTGCAGATGGCTGAAACGGAGTTTCTTCTTGCGTGTTGATCTCTCATGAGTCCGGGTCCCGCCCTTTTCTTCTGTGTTCCGGCTCTGGCGTAATTCGTTGTCCTCTTCTTCAGAATGCTCCGAGTTGGTTCCATCCACTGGCTTCCCAACGTTTCTGGCGGCATCTCCGTCTCCTTGTCTTCTTCCACCTCCTATGGGGCTTCAGGCTCCAGTCCCATCATGCCGTGGTCCACATAGTCATCCTCTAATCTGGGAGGTTCGTCATATGGTTGTTCGTTGGTTTCGTCATCCATGTCGTAGATGGATTGCTCGTGTGGCTGTGTCTGATCGTGTGGGATGGAGCTGTATCCAGTGTCCATGGTTGGTTGATGATCGTGTTGAGATAGGGGTTGTGATGGAGGTGTGACTTGTTGGCTGGAGGATGGAAAAGACGGGGTATGCATGTCATCTGGAAGGGAGTTGGGCAGCGAGGAAGGTAGTTCCTCTTCGCTTTGTACGTTGGGTACGATAGCTTCCTCCGCGGGGGCGATGGGAGGAGGGCGCTGTAGAGTCGGTAGTGGTTCGTGGAGTAAAGGAATGAGGTTGCGGATGTGGCGTTTGAAGACGTGCAGGACGGTTCCTCCACCCTTTACTCGGACATTGACTTGAACTCTGGCCATGAGTGGTCTTTCTTTGAGTGTGTCGTGTTTGGAGTAGACGGGAATCAGGCTCAGTATGCAGCCGAGTCTGTAGCTGTTGCGTGGGATGTTCTCCTTGTAGAGCCACACCAACTCGCCTTCCACTGGTGCTCTGTAGCATTTGTTCTTGTGCGGTTTGAAGTAGTGGCTTCTTTCTGTGATCAGAACGTTCTTTAGTTCCTCGGTGAATGCATCCCAGATGGCATTCATGCATTTCTCATGTTTGGTGAGGGTGGCAGCAAGTGCGCTGTTCCCGTAATCCTTGTCCTCCAGACAGTCCTCGGGTAGCGGTGGCGCTAGGAGATCGAGGTTTGGGTAGAGGAAGTGAGCAGGCGTGACCATGGTGGGGATGTCTCCATAGGCGAACAGAGGGTCGGTAGGCACATGGTGGATTGTAAAGTGGAGGTTCTTTTGGAGTTCTTGTATGGCCTTCACTCGGTTGGTCGCGTAGACTGTCGGACCCTTGCCTCGACGGCATTGATGCAAGGCGATCATGGAGTCCGTGTAGAGATGGATCCCAGCGATGCGCATGCTCATCGGCAGCTCCCTGACCACGGTCTTCATCGCTCTAGCCGCCTTCTCCAAGGCTAGCAGTTCGGTCTTTGGAGTGTCTCGTAACTTGGGCGGGTTAGGTGATGCCTTGGCGAAGACGAGTGAACAGAGCCCGCCGTGTGTCATCTGACGGTACGAGCCATCTCCTTCGTACTGCCGCACGAACTTGATCACCTCTTCGGGACTGTAGCTGTGGACGTAAATGCAAAGCCCGTGTCCTCGATCGCTGGCGTCTGCGAACGCTAGTAAGTTGACTTCGATGTCCTCGGTCCATGCGACCCTCCTGGCCACCTTGATCTCCGGGAGTCGACGGAGGTCTCCAACCACCTCCTCCCAGCGTTCCACGAGTTCGGGGATGTCGATCACATCATCCCAGCCAAACTGTCTCTCATTCGTGGCGATGTCTTGAAACAGCAGCTTGGCTCTTAGTGTGACTGGGGCGGCGAGGGAAATAGGGTCGAAGTAGGCGGCGAAGGCGGATAGAACTCGCCTCTTGGTGCATGGGTGCAGTGCCTTGTCTTCCGGTTTGGCTATTCCCAGAACATCATTTCCGGAGTCGTAGGTGATGCCCAAGATCTTCTGGCCCTCGAGTTTTCCTCTCTCTTCCGTCCTCAGTCTCGTGTTGAACTTGTGAGAATTCGAAGTGAACTCTCGTAAGTTCATGCCCGCTCCTCGGAAGATTCTTTTCGCTTCGGACTTCTTCCTCAGAGCTTCCTTGTAGTCTCGCGCCGTGAAGGCGACGTTGTCGACGTAAGTCAGTGACTTCATCTCCTCTGCGAGTGGCGTGTCGTACTTCGAGAGGTGGAGATCGATGACGACCTGCAGGACTGCTGGACTACTTTTGAATCCGAATCCGACTCTCTTGAGCCGTAGACATTGGATGTTCCCCAGTCCTGGCGGCTTGTCCGGATTGATGACCCAGAGAAACCTGGTCAGATCCCGATGTTCCTTGGTCAATAGGATCTGAAGGAAGGCCTTCTCGAGATCTCCAAAGACGATGATCTCAGAGAAGCAGCTCCGGATGAGGATGCCGTGAAGACTCTTGAGGAGCTGTGGTCTGGTCTCCAGTAGCTTGTTGAAAGTCTTGCTGGCCGTTACGTTGGCCGTTGGGTCCAACACCGGTCGGCACTTGGTGTGCTGGGACGACATCTTGATGACCGGGAAACAGGGAAGGTAGAAGATGGTGCCGGGTTGGTGGGCATCCTCTGTGTAGGGGATGACTTCCGAGTAGCCCGCCTCCACTTGCTCCATGATGGCCTTGTGGAACATTCTGGTGAGATCCTTCCGAGCTAGAGTGTTGTAGGCCGACTTGAGGCGGGTGTAGGCGTAGTTCCGTCCGTCGATTGCATCCTCTGGGAACCCGTCGATGAACGGGAAGGGTGCACAATAGCATCCGTCTGCCTTCGTGATGAGCTGCTGAAATCTCTCAAGGGCTGCTTCCTCGGTGGTAGTGGTCAGCTCATCTTCGCTGATTCCTTCTCTCTCCAGCGAGTGATAATCTTGAAGTTCCGCCACCGCTGAGGAGTTCATGAGAACTGTCAGTCTCTTGTTCTTCTTTCGCTCCATGAGAGGCCCAATAGGGGAAATTGGGCTTCCGACCAGCAAGTTGCCGATCGGGGAGGGAAAGATGGTCAGCCCTTTTCTGATGCACTGACTCTGGCTCGCGGAGCATGCCAGCATGTATGCCGTGACTTCCTGTCTGAACAGGATGTCGACCTCCACCTTCCGTTTTGAATCTCTGGGCGGAAGATTGAGCAGTGCTGGGTGGGCTTCCTGGAGATGGTCCCACTCGTCCTGCGAGAAGACTGGCTCCAGAGTGATAGGGGGGCACAAATCTCCTTCTGTTACCCAGGCTTCTCCACTGAACTCGTAGCCATTCTCTGTTGTGATGGTGAGTAGCACCTTTCTCATGGCCATCCGGTAGCGTTTGCTCTGTCCAAAAACTCCGGTGCTGATGACCTGAGTGTCCAGGGTCTTGAGCCCTAGAAAGTCCGCTACCTGACTCGAGATGGCCGTTAACTGAGAGCCTGAGTCCAAAAGGCAGGAGACTCCTGTCGACACTTGTTTATCCTCTGAGTGAAGTTGGGCCTGGAAGGTCAACATGATGGGGCCCGAGTCTACCTTCCCTTTCTTTGATGCCAGCATGACTGTCGGTTGGTCTCGGTCGTTCTGGTCGTCGGGGGAATGGGAGCGGGTTCTGCGGTTGTGGTCATGACGATCTCCGCTGTGATCTCGTCATCGGGTACTTGACTCCTGCCGGCCACGAGGAGAAGGCGATCGCGTCCTGGGTTGGTCGGGAAAGGTGCTGTAGCAGAGTGCCGAGTGGTGGTGGTCCTGTTGACAAAATCAACATGGAAACTGCAACTTGCAGCCGTTTGCGTCGTGTCCTTTCGAAAGGCACCGGTAGCACCGTCTGAATTTGCTGGCCTGATCCTTTCGTTGTTTGGCTGTGGTGAATTGGGAGCAATCCACTGCCTTGTGATTGCCCAGGCAGAAGGCGCATGGTTTGTACTGGACCTCTGGTGTGGATTGCTCCGCTGGTAGCGCCAAAATCGCCGTTTCCTCTGGCTCTTCCCTTTCGTCTGCTCCAGTCGTGAGTACGTGAGTTCTCGTGTGAGGACTGGCATGTCGCGATGACCTGGACCATGCCCGAGAATCCGTGCGGTTTGGCCGCATCACCATTCGCGACTGGAGTATTTGCGCTTCTTCTTCGAGGATAGGAATGAGGTGATTGATGCTGATGTCATGAAGTGGAATCCTCCGAAGGCGTTGTATGCACCAGCTGTACAGGCGAGACGTCAGCTTCTCCATGACGGGCTAGGTGAAGTGAAGAAGCTTTGTTTCTGGCATCCTGCACTGTACCAGAAGAAAGTAGAAGCTGGAGCGTAGCTGATCTATGAAACTGATGAAGTTGTGATCAGTGACCGTGGGGAGCTTCTCTATGTCTTCTTTCGCCCATTGGATCAGGAGGGCAGGGTTTTTGTAGTCTTTTGTCAAGAGGGTCATGATGACCTCGAAGTTCCATGGGTCGGCCAGGTAGCATTGGACTTTCTTAAGGGGTTCTCCTTCCAAGCACTGACCGAGCACTTGTATGCGTCGGTGTGGGTCGGTGGTGAGACGGTTGATGAGGTGAAGGAAGTCTGCTTTCCAGGTAGGAAAGTCCAAGGGGTCACCTTTGAAGCGTGGATAAACCAGTGGAGGCAACGTTTGGCGGAGTAGGTCATTCTCCTGCTTGAGCGCGAGATGTTGAAGAACGCTCTGGCAACTTTGCAGTGTAACCAGCTCCAGATCTGTCGGGGTCAGAGCTTGGTTCTGATTGCCGGTCTGCGCACCCGTTGGTGGCACGGGGGGTGCTGGGGGGACCGGCGGTTGTGGAGCTGGAGCTTCCTGTTGTGGGGGTAGACCAGCGTTTGGCTCCGGTTCTGGTGGTGTCAAACGGGAAGTTCCCAGCCGTGGCGCGGGGGCATTGTCTCCGTCTTCTCCTGCTCGTTCAGTGGTTCGCGGCTGTGGCGGTGGAGGTGGAGGAGGAGGAGGGGGAGGAAGGGTGGGTTCTGGTCTCGGCGGCACGTCAGGGAGGGGAGGCGGAGGGGCGTAGAACCAACAGCCCTGTTGCAGATGGTAATAGTAGCCGCGGGGTGCCGTTCCCGCTACCTGTGATGGGTCCTCCTTGAGCCCGTATTTCCACGACTCATCCATGTCCATGGTGGATGTCCGCAGCGGAGGAGCGGGTAGTGGTTGTGGAAGCTCGGCATTCACGGGCGGGGGAGCCGACTGCATCAGTGTCGGAGGTCGGTACCTTGCCGGCGGAGTTGAGAAGGTGTCCTCCATCGACCTCAGTGCACTAAGGGTAGAGCAGTCCAGCAAGGACGGGTGAGTGGATCCTGGTGGTTCTGCTCGTGTTCCTGATGGTATCTGGAAGTGTGATGGTGGTATGTTGAAGGCCACCTGTGGTCGGGTTCCGTTCGGTTGTCCAACAGTCCACCCGGGTCCCACTGTCTCTCCCGGTGGCGGTCCTGAGGGGGCGGCGATCTGATGTTTCCCACTTCCAGCGACCATAACTAGTCGAGGCACTTCTCCCTCGTGCACCAAAGACATTTGTTCTGTCTCGACCGGGGATACGGTGGTTTGTCTAGTAGTCATCGAGACGTTGGCCATTGTATCCACTCCGGCCATGGTGATATCTTGCAGCGCCACTGGAGTTCCGGTGGGATTCATTGACAGGAAGGTGGCTGGTGCTCTATGTAGCGTCTCCATGAGGACTGGGGCAGGAAGAGTGGCCTGTGTCCTAGTCTCGTGGCGTGGTGGTGGGTGTATCGTCGTGACCGGCGGTGGTTCCAGTAGGTTGCGATGCAGGCTGGTGACCGAGTCATCTGGTTGTTCCCGGATGAATGGCGAGTGGTATCGCTGGAAGGGTCTTCGAAGATTGTCTGGGGTTGGAGGGTAGGCCAACGAGGTGCTTCGTTCTGGGGGTTGAACTGGGACCGACTGAACGTTTCTCGCTGGCGGCTGTGGGGGGTAGTACAGTGCAACGCTTCCATCTGGTTCCTGTCGAAGGAAGGTTCGCGGCTCGTGATGGGTCTGGTGCACTGGCACTGGGGGAGGTAGGGTTGGTCTGGGAACTAGCGCCTGAGCGTAGTTCGCGTCGTGTGTTGCGGTGTGATGCATCGTCAGTGGGGGGTATGGGCCCAGCTGTTGTCGCTGGTAGCCTGGGACGGTTCCTGTTGGCGGTGGTAGAGGAATGGGTCCCGTTGAGGGTGGTGCTTGCATTATGGTTGACAATGGTGGCGCCGGGGCTGGTAACGCGAGCAGTTGGTTCTGTGGTACCGATGGCGGTAGTGCCAGTTGTGAATTGGGTGGAAGAGGTGATTGGTATGGTACCGGAATGGTATCGTACATGTGCTGAGACCGGTGTGGGTACTGTTCTAACTCTCCCGGCTGCGGGCAAAGGGCAAGCTGTTGTGTGGAGATGGGGACGAGGGCGTGTGAGGATGACTCGGGTGGTGGCGGGGCTTCAATCGGCAAGAGGTGTGGAGGGGCCGGGAGAGCGGGTAGAGGGTCAGGTGCGGGAAGGGCAGGAGCTGTGGTCGTCCTGGCAGAGTTGGCGAGGAGATCAGCTTCACTGTAGCCGAGGTGGGAGGTGGCTACCATGTGGGCCTCTTCTTGAAATCGTTCCTTCTGAGCGAGGTGTTGTTGGTATTGGTGCTCCAGTTCCGGGCGTTTGGGATCACTGGGCGGTAAGGCTTTCAGTTGGGTGCTCAGTTGGAGCACGCGTTGAGAGGCGCGGTTTAGATTAGCGTAGGCTTTGTAGTAAGCCTCTGATCGTTGTTGACTGTTGGCGGTGCCGTTGCGTCCGTCCCAGGTCATCCCCAAAGAGGTGTCAGTGTGCGAGGTGTTTGTGAGGTTGGGGGAAATTGATGGAAACGCCTCTTGGCCTCGCCATGTCTGGCACCGGTGTGGTTGACGTTGGAGGGCTGAACTATCCATGGGGACGGTAGACGCGTCACTATTGGAGGCGGGATCTAGGTCCATGAAGAGGGGTTCTTCGAGGACCACTTCGAGAGGAATGGCAGCGGGAGGGGGACAGGTTTCATTGAACCCCAAGAAGATACACGCGGCCTTGTAGATGTCGTCACAGAGACAGAGAAAAGGAGTCTTGTACGCATCGTCTTCGCCGGCTAGGAGCTCTCGAACATTGTTTGGGTGGTAGACGCCTTGTGCAATCAGTTGCTCCATGAGGCTGAACCATGGACGGTTGTTGGCGGCGCAACAGTCGCGGCTTTGGTACGACGCGGAGCTCGTAGTCAGTAGTTTGCGGCAAAGTTTGGCCATGTACTGGACATCCGGTGGGTTCAATGTTCGTTCGATCTCTCCTCGAGTGCAAGCCTGGCAGTACACTTGCTTGCAGTCTTCGCAGTCCACCTTGACTTCGGTGACGACGGGTCCCTTGCAGTCGGTGCAGTTGAGGACGAGGTTGCCCGGAGCGGTAGTCATGGTGCGGGTGATGGGTGGTGTGAAGAGCTGGGAAGGTTGGCGGTGGATGGAGGGCGAGCGGGCTATGAGGCTAGAGTGATGCAGTGAGTGAACGGGTTTTATACCGCTGTCTCCCCATGCCCTCCCCCCTTGTCCGTTCGCGCGGCCTCCTGTGGAGACCTTGGATTACACTAGGGCCTTGCAGTTTTCCCCCCTTGTGTGAGAGCTGGAGAGGCATGGCCGGGCCATTAATCGCCCTCTGTTTGGCGCTCTTAGGGGGGGTAGGGTGTGGTCGGAGAGAGGATCATCAATCTCCAGTTGTTTTCGCTCTCTAGGGCCACTTCTTCAGAGCCTGCGCCGAGACGTCGGCTTGTGGAGGGGAGAGTGGAGGGAGAGCAATTAGTCCTCCCTCTCTTCTTGCCGCCCTTCGTGCGAAGACTGGGGGAGCAGGTTCCTGCTGGCTGGAGCAGGGGGGTGTTTGTGTGGCGCGCGGAGGGGTGGAGTGTGCAAGGAGGGGTGCCTGCTGAGGGGCTGTTTTGCGCCCGGTGATGAATAGTAGGTGGAGGGGCTTGTGTAGGCGGCAAATTGGCGCGGGTGTTTTAGCCAAGTTTTATTAGCTAAAGTCCGCCGCCGTGTCCTCCACAAACTATTTGAAGCAGTAGCAAATGCAGCACTCCAAAGGGCTTTCGATGAGTCTTGCTATTGAAGCAGTTGTTGTCGATTTCGTAGCAGATGAATGGTGGTCTGCTCATCCAATCAGCCACTTGTTTGGCTGCGAAGCGGACTCGTGGTAGTCCGCACTGCTTGAATCAGCCATTTGTCTGGCTGCGAGGCGAGCTCGTAGTTGTCCGCGCTTGTCAAAATCAGCCGTCTAGTCGGCTGCTAAGCAGACTCTTCGTAGTCTGCGCTCGTCCAGTCAGCCACCGAGTAGGCTGTGAAGGCGGACTCCTAAAGGCCCGCACTGACAATATCAGCCGCGTAGTCAGCTGCTAAGCAGACTCTTCGTAGTCTGCACTCGTCCAGTCAGCCTCCGAGTAGGCTGCGAGGCAGGCTCCTCAAGGCCCGCACTGACGAGATCAGCCGCGTAGTCGGCTGCTAAGCAGACTCTTCGTAGTCTGCACTTGTCGAATCATCCCCTGGCGGAGTTCGATGGAGGCTGAGGGTTTTGTGTTCCGTACTCCTTCCCGCGTAGATGACCAGCCTCCTGGTAGGCTGGGCGCTGTCATTTGCCTCCTAGTAGGCCCGCGCGGTTGCGAATCCTGTGCTTGTTAGCTCAGGGTCGTCAGACAAATTTGCTCTCCTCTGCATCCTCCTCCCATCCGTCGATGGCACGAGGCGGCAAAAGGCGTACTAGGCCTTTGCAGAGTAACAAGGTGGGCCCTCAGCCCAAAGTGAGTAAGAACGAGGGTGCTTTGCCAGCTCCCTCACGTGGCAGCCGCTTTCATGACGGCCGCCCCCCACTTTGATTCCTGCTTCTCTCCCGCTTCCTCAGCAATGCGGGAGAGGGTGGGCAGGGCGTGTCCTTGCAGTCGTTCCGCCTCCCCCCCATAAGGGCGACGGATTGAGTAGCAAGAAGCCGAGTAGTTGTTGCCTGCTGGCTCCTAATAGCTCTTAGGCGGGGCTTTCCGCTGGCATCTGGATTCACGATTCAATCCGCAGTCGGAGTCCACAGAGGAAGGCTGCTGTAAGAGAAATGCGAAGGTCAGATGCTGCGTCGTTGGTCGTCCTCAGGTCTGCAGTCGGAGTCCACAGAGGAAGGCTGCTAGAGATGAGGGGGGTTGACCCTTGAAGATTAAGTCACGCTGTTTGCCAATTCCCACCCGCAGTCGGAGTCCACAGAGGAAGGCTGCTGGAATGGGAGTGCAGGGACAGTCTGAGCTCTTTGTGGCCGTAGGCCTATGCCTGCCAGTTCAGGCCGTAGATGAATGGCCAAAGGCCGGTGCCTGCCGATTCAGGCCGTCGGTAAAGGGTAGAGGTGACGGAAAGCTTGGCAGGTCCGTCGGTGTCCATCTGTATGCTGTCCAAGTGGCACTTGCTGAAGCCGGTCTGGGCCTTGGGGCTCCGCAAGGAGTGCTTGGGGGTAGATGGAAGGGAAGGTTGAAGGTGGGTAGGGGTGTGTCGGCGTCCATCTGTGCGCTGTCCAAGAGGCGTTTGCTTGAGAGGCTCTGCGTCTTGGAGATGCCCGGCTAGGCGTGCTTGGCTGGGCTGGAGCGCATCTCTTATTACAGGGGGGGGTAGTTTATTTACATACACCTAACTTTGGAAATGTATATCTCCACCCCACTTGCAGTTAGAGAGCTGATTTTTTCACACAAACTAGGCCTTATTGTGCTTAGTAAGTGTGGAAATTTGCAGCTCAATTGATTGAGCGGTTGTTGAGAAATGCTTATTTAAGTAAAATCAGTCTAAAAACAAGTTGGTTTGACGATCAAAAAAAATTTCATCCAAATTTGCAGCTTCATTTCTTAGGCCCATTAAAAGCTTTGGGGCCAAGAATTTAACACAAATTAGTCCTAAGTGTCATTAACTTATGTGTAAATTTGCAGAAGTCTAGGTCTTTCCTATGGCGAGAAATCGCCTCTGAAGTAATGTGAGGTTTCCCCCTTTCCTATGGTTAACAGACTGGTCTGTCCACTGATAGCAGGAACAAATTAAAAATGTGGTAAACCTCACATTATTTCAGAGGTGATTTCTCGCCGTAGGAAAGACCTAGACTTTTGCAAATTTACACATAAGTTAATGACACTTAGGACTAATTTGTGTTAAATTCTTGGCCCCAAAGCTTTTAATGGGCCTGAAAAATGAAGCTGCAAAGTTGGATGAAATTTTTTTGATCGTCAAACCAACTTGTTTTTAGACTGATTTTACTTAAATGAGCATTTCTCAACAACCGCTCAATCAATTGAGCTGCAAATTTCCACACTTACTAAGCACAGTTAGGCCTAGTTTGTGTGAAAATATCAGCTCTTTAGCTGCAAGTGGGGTGGAGATATACATTTCCAAAGTTAGGTGTATGTAAATAAACTACCCCCCCCTGTAGACCATTTTGATTGGCCTTCCATTGTTGGGGGCTGAAAATGGAGGGGGGTAGATTGAAGTCCGCTGATACGCCGACGCTGTAATAGACGAGAGTCTTGTCGCGGCGGTAGTAGAAGCTGGACTTTGCCTTCCATCTGGATGAGGATTGGAGGGGAAGGTTTGGGAACAGGCAGGGGACTGTCGGCATCCATCTGTGCGCTGTCCAAGAGGTGCTGGCTGGAGAGGCTCTGCGTCTCGGAGATGCCCGGCTAGGCTTGCTTGGCTGGGCAGAGCGCACTGGAGGCCAACTTTGGCCGGCCCAGGTTGGAAGGCTGGAGTAGAGAGGAGGTATTGTGAAGACTCGCTGATACGCCGGCCATGTGAATGGCGGTGTTCTCGATGCGGCGATAGAAGGGGCTGGTCTTCAACTCCAGTCTGTTGTCTGAATAGCACCGGCTTGAGAAGCTCTGCGGCGCTGGAGGTGTCTCAGCTATGAGGGTTGGTGGCTGGAGGGGACAAGTAGTGCTTTGAAGACTGGCGGATGCGCCAGTGCCGCGAAATACGATGATCTCGAAGCGGCGCTAGAAGAAGCTAGTCTTCGGCTCCCATCCAGAGAGGGATTGAAGAGGGAGTTTGTAGGTGTCATTGGTGATGACATTGCTGGCGGCGATGCGAATGCTGCTCTTCTGTCTGATGATCGGCTAGACCTTGGCCAGTTGGTTCAGGTTCCCGTCCAGGGTACTCTTCCTTCTCGGCCGGCGGCGGAGAAGTGAGCAAACAAGTTAAGACTTGCATGCCGTGGATGGAGCCATGGAGGCTCTAGGCCAAGTGAAGGCAGAAGAAGGGACGCATTGTCGGTTATGCGAAAGGCGGAGTTTTAAGCGTGGACAGCTTAAAGGCACGTCGCATTGAGGCTGTGGGAGGGTAGAGAGGTTTAGGGGACGCTGACGTTGTTGATGGCGGCCATGTGTAAGAAGCAGGGCAAGGGCTTCTTGCTGGAGCTGGGCCACTTGGAGATTGCGGAGAGCCTTACGGGCGGCTCTTTGAAGCATCGAAGATAGGCCGATGGCCATCAAGTTCAGAAAGTATCACTTTCTGCTTGCTTCTTGCGACGTTGATGGAGGCTGTTCTGAGAGGTGCGCTGAGGTTACGCAGCTTGGGATGACAGTTGTCTCAACTTGCCGCAGCTCATGATGACACTGAGTAAATTGTCTCCGTTGTAGCTGTGAAAAGAGATGACGCAGCTCGGGATGACAGGAGGCGATTTGCTCGGGCTGACAGTGTCATGGATTGATTCAGCTCGGGGTGACGCAGAGCAAATTGTAGCTGTTGAGCTGCGAAGAGTTGCACAGCTCGGGATGACAGGCCAATTTGCTCGGGTTGACGATGGCAAAGATTGACGCAGCTCGGGATGACAAGGGCTGGTCTCTCTCTGTTCGGCTGCGATGATTTTCCGCAGCTCGGGTTGACAGAGGTAGAAATCGACGCTGTTCGGGATGACACTGAGCAAATAGTCTCTGTTGTAGCTGCAAAGAGAAATGATGCAGCTCGGGATGACAGGAGGCGATTTGCTTGGGCAGTGTCAGCGTGATTCCTTGAGTTCGTCGCCGTATGGAGCTGAATTCCAGGAAGCTGCTCTCGGAAGGCCAGGCCAAGGAAGCCTTTGAGGCCAGGTAGTGAGTAGACGGAGTTGATGAGCCGCTCCAAAATAGGCTGTTTTTATTGAGTCGCATAAACTGGAAGTTTAGCGTCTCTTTCGCCTATTTTGGATTTGTCGAAGAAGCGTAGATAGAGTTTGCATATCTTCGCAGATAGTGCAAAGCCTAGGAGGCGGCGCTGGGATTGTAGTTGGCCCAGTTGCCAGCAGGCTGGCCGAAGCTGATCCGGAAGCCGTCCATGTTCCCGTTGGCCTTGTACACCACCGACCTCTTACAGCTGGGCGGAGTAAGGGGGAGGGTGCAGCGCAGGGGACCTGAAAAGGTCTGCGGCGGATGTCTTCCAGGAGGCAAACTGCATGATGGCGTGCGCGATCATGAAGTCGCAGAAGCGGTTGGGGAGGCCGCCCAGGTTCCTGTAGGCCTTGTACACCACCGACCTCTGAGAGCAGAGTAGGAGGGCGGGTGGGGCTTTGAGGCCTTTTGAAGGAACTGGGTGGCGGCGTCTTCCAACAGGCAGAGCTTCATGGCGCAGAGGATGTCCATGGAGTTGCCGAGGTTGAAGATGGCACAGACGCTGGACTTGCGTGGCTTGCCGCGGAAGCAGAGCACGGGCAGCAAGCCGTAGTCAGCGTCGATCGGAACGGAGTTCTGGAGTAGTCCAGTGTGGTCGCTGGGGGGCTGAAAGTGGCAGAGGCCGCAGTCGAAGCCGTCCAGCATGCCGCACTGGTTGCAGTCCATAGAGATCTGGACGCCGTTGTGGGACTCCAGGGAGCCGTAGCAAAAGCAGCGGAACTCGTCCAGAATTGACGCTTTCTTCAATGGCGGGCAGAAGGAAGGGGTGGGGGCAGGTCCTGTGAGCACTCTTCAGATGCACATTAGCAGAGGCGGACGCATCTGAAGTAGGCCTTGAGGGCATTGTGCTCGTGGATGGCGCCATCCACGAAGAGGTCCTTCTGGCCGCAGGTGAACAGGCCGAAGATGCAGATGACTGGGAGGCCATAGAAGCAATAGTGGAGGCAGTCCACTAGGCTGGGCCTGTTCCAGTAGTTGTCTGCATAGAAAAGTAGAGGCCGCTCGTGAGTCATTTTGACTTTATCTTTCGACGTTGTTTTTCGAAATTCACGTGATCATAAAGATCCGTAAATAATCGATGTCGAAAGACGGCAATTGACTCTGAAGCTGGCCAGGCTTTTCTTCAGCGATGCTCAAAAGTTTATAAATCTGCTAGGATTCATAAACATGCTGGCCGGCGAGGTTGCAGTAGGCAGCAGGGAGCTTTGAGAGCAGGTCAGAGGCGGTCCCAAAACTCTAGCAGCGTAGACGTTGCTTTTGCTGGATAGCTGGTCTGGCTGGCCGGCGTTGTTGCAGCAGAGGCCAGGAGTTTGAAAACTGACCGGAGCCAATTTTTGAACTCTGGCAGCGAAAGCAAGCTGTTTGCTGGGAGCTGCAGGCAATTTCAAGATCCGTCCAGGGATAATGAAATTGTCATCGACGGTGCTTGCGTAGTCGGCATGAAAACACTTTGCAGTTAGTTTTCGATGCCCAAGCAGCAGAGTTGCACTCGTGCCGACATTGACTGGGGCTGGCAGCGAAGATCTTTGACAATTGACAATGGCCAATTTCAAAGTCCAGCAGCGAAACGGATCGACGCTGGTAGCTGGCAGCCAAAGAGAATATTCAAAATCCATTTCAGGATGATGAAATTCTGAAGACGACGATGATGACGTCAGCATGAAAAGAAACTTTTCAGTTAATTTTCAATGCCTAGCAGTGAAGTCGAATCTCGTCTCGATCGTCGGCGTTGAATGATTTCATAAAATCCGCAAGGATAGAATGAAAACATTTTATGTAGTCGCTCTTTGAAGAGAACTTTCCAGTTCGCTTCAAGACCCTTCGTGCCCACAGATTACATTAGCAAGTGGGTCGTGTGACGTCAGAGTTTCCTGGCTGTCGCCCAAAAGGTGGTGTGATGGCTGGAAACTTGGCGCTGCGATGTTGCTGTCGAAGAACTGACATTGAACAGAGACTCGAAAGTCAATTTCAATTCCATGCAGCATAGTCACAGTTGCTGCCGTCTAGAAGTTCACGAGGCCGGCTCTGGCTGAGTGAAGATCTGGGGCTGCAGGGTATCCTGTCTGGCAGTGAAGCGAAGTCTGGCAATGCAGGCTGGGCTCGATTCGCTGTCCTGGCTCTGTGGATCGGTGACTGGGGCTTTTGGCTCGATCGCTGATGGTAGAAGGCGGCAAAGTCAAAAGCCGGAAGTTGTTGCGGAAGCGGAAGTTGGCGGAAGTGGTGCTGGACATTGTAGTAGCATTGTAGAGGTGGTCGGTCGAAGGTACAGATAAGCTAAGCAGCTCTCTGATCTACCAAACGCTGTGGTGATATGCAGCAGTAACATAGCGAGAATCTCTTTTCATCGTCACCGGTAGAGGAAGAGGAAGACAGGTTGGGGGGAAGCAAGCCACATTATAGAGCAACTGAACCCGGCCTCCCTTCCGCCCGCCTCATCGACGTTCAAGGTCAACGAAACAGGCTTTGGACACACCACAACCTTTCAGGGAAAAAAAAGTTTGTCAAAATCCGTTGAAAATTGAGCCTTTTACAGCATACCCAAATGTTCAACATTTCTACCCAAAAAAAGTAATGTTTCAAATGCTCTGGGACTTGTTACACCCTTCCAGATCTTCCTAAAATTTTATTACCATTCAGGGAAAAAAAAGTTTGTCAAAATCCGTTGAGAATTGAGCCTTTTACAGTATACCCAAATTTTCAACATTTCTACCCAAAAAAGTAATGTTTCAAATGCTCGGAAACTGGTTCCACCCCTCCAGATCTTCCTAAAATAGCATTACCTTTCAGGAAAAAAAAGTTTGTCCCAATCCGTTGAGAATTCGCCTGTGGACAGCATTTCCAGGAACATATATATATATATATCTGGTACCATCGGCAAGCCAAATGTGAGGCTCTTTTCTCCAAAATTTGCAATTGCCTCGAGAAAAAAGTCAAGGAAATACATTTCCTACTAGTGGAATCTGCTGCTTGGACAGTTGCATTTTGTTTTTGGCGCGCAGTTCAGTGTCTCTTTCCATGCGCGCCCAAAAACAAAATGCAGATGACGCAGCAGATTCCACTAGTAGGAAATGTATTTCCTTGACTTTTTTCTCGAGGCAATTGCAAATTTTGGAGAAAAGAGCCTCACATTTGGCTTGCCGATGGTACCAGATATTTCTCCCACTTTTAATATAGGATAAAATGTATTAGTACAAATTTTATTCAAATTTCACAAATAAAAAATTAAAAAATATAACGAAATCAAAAGTTTCAAAAATAAAAATTATTGGCAAACTAAGATATTTTTGACCGCGGAGCGGCCCGAAGGGCCGCTCCGCGGTCTATAGAGGTTACTGAACTTTTGTCCTGATATATGCGTATATATATATATATATATATATATATATATGTATCTGGAAATGCTGGGAACGGGCGAATTCTCAACGGATTGGGACAAACTTTTTTTTCCCTGAAAGGTAATGCTATTTTAGGAAGATCTGGAGGGGTAGACCCGGAATTTGAGCATTTGAAACATTACTTTTTTGGGTAGAAAGGTTGAAAAATGGGGTTTGTTGAGAAATGGCGAATTCTCAACGGATTGGGACAAACTTTTTTTGCTGAAAGGTAATAAAATTTGAAGAATATCTGGAGGGCTGGAACAAGTCCCGGAGCATTTGAAACATTATTTTTTTGAGTAGAAAGGTTGAAAAATGGGGTATGTTAAGAAATGGCGAATTTTCAATGGTTTGTGACAAACTTTTTTTACTTGAAAGGTAATAAAATTCTGCAACGTTCTGGATTTGGTCTCCAACCTTTTGAAACATCCCTTATTTGGGTAAAACTCGTAAAAGTTAAGACTTGTGAGGTGTTTAGCTCCGCGGTCACCTATTGCGCGCTGCGCCATATACTTGTTGAGAAATTTTCTTGGTTCATGCTTAGCGCGAATTTTGGCCTGCCGATTGTACCAGTTATTTTCTCAGCTTTAAAGGCACAAAATTCAAAAAGTATGACTGAGCTGGATTCGAACCTGCCAGTTTCATTTAGCAGTCCAATCGCCTATACCACTACACCACTGGTGCACATGGCTCCATGATGTGACTAAAGAGCTATGATTCAGGAAATATTTGAGGCCATGGGAGCCGGGGAGGGCGGGGGGGGGGGGGGGAGAAATGAATACCTACTATCGTCCATTGAATAGATGCGGAGAAGAAGGAGAAGAAGAAGGAGAAGAAGAAGAAGGAGTTCGGACATATGGTTTTTTGCATTTTTCACCCTAAATTCAAATGTTTTATGCAAAAGTCAAAAAAGAAACTGTAGTCAATTTGATGTTGTTCTTTCCAATGCAAAAAGAATCAGAAAGATTGAAGCTTCCTGTGAGGCGCTAGAGCCTTATCAAAATTAAGATCTAGCAATAACCCTCAAAACATACACCTGGGTCGAAAAGAGGGGCTGGGCGCTGACACTTCGCTAACGCTCGCTCGCGCCAGCCCAATACATATATATATATATATATATATGAGGACAAAAGTTGAGTAACCTCTATAGACCGCGGAGCGGCCCTTCGGGCCGCTCCGCGGTCAAAAATCCAACAGAAAAAGTTAAATAGTCACCGAACTATGAAGCTTCAAAGTTAAAAATACCCAAAAAATGTCAAAATCGCATACATTTTCGATTATTTTTTGTATTCAATGTTATTGGAGCAGAGTGCAGAAAATATCACTTGCATAACTCATCAAGACCTATTCATTGAGCTATCATGTGCCAGGATAAGTGGTGAATCCAGTCCTCCCAAGGCACCCTCCTAAAATGGCATCACCCGTATTGATGACCTGTGAACAAAAAAACTCAAGTCCTCTGTTCAATTCTTAGCCGTTCAGCTGATACTGATTATTGATGACATTGCTGTGCATGAAAGTTTGTCACTCAAGAGGGTAAGTGTGTGGTTTTTCAACCATTTTTGAAAGTAAGCACAGATTTGGAATCGCTATATATGACTTGTGTGCTGTTTCCCAAACCTGTTTCGTCCGTCCCATGTTGACGATGCGGGCGGAAGGGAGGCCGGGATCAGTCTGTCTATTTTCCCCAAGATGCCCTAACCTGTTCCGCTCTCCTTCCCGGCTCTTCCGGGCCTCTTCCGGTGACCTACGAAAGAGAATCTCGCTATGTTCCTGCTGTTACACCACAGCGTTTGGTAAAGCAGAGAGCTCGTTAGCTTATCTGTACTTCGACCGACCACCTCTACAATGCTACTACAACGCCCAGCACCACTTCCGCCAACTTCCGCCACTTCCGGACCAACATCCGCTTCCGCCACAACCTCCGGCCCTTGGACATCGCCGCCTTCCACCGCCAGCGATCGAGTCCAAAGCCCCAGTCACCGATCTACAGAGCCAGGACAGCGAATCGAGCCCAGCCTG
>JASANA010001504.1:0-14417 GCA_030248095.1 Ptycholaimellus sp. GST1_10 | reverse complement strand
CGGGAAATCCCTCCGCCTCACACTGGCCCAGTGCCATCGACAGCTCCACCTCGACCCCACCACCAAGCGCCTCCTTCACCAACCTTCCGGGGTTCCTTCTTTCTCACTGGTCGAGTGGAAGAAATTAGTGTGGTGTGTGTTTGAGCTGGAGGTGGGCGTGGTGTACTTCCGAAGCGGCTATGTGCCGACGCAGATGCAGCACGAGGAGGACTGGGCCGCTCGCCTCCTCATCGAGCGGAGTCGCGCCATCAAATGCCCCTGGATCGGTCTACACCTCGCCGGCTCCAAGAAAGTACAGCAGGTCCTATGCTCTCTTTCCTCCACCCTGGACACCTCAACAAGCGGAGGCTGCAGACGCTGGCAAAGCCGGGCATGGTGGAGAAGTTCCTGGAGGACAGACCGAAGGAGGCCGTGGCCAAGGTCCGCGCCACCTTCGCCGGTCTTTGGGGCCTGGAGGCCGGCGCCACTGAGACGGAGCAAATCGTCACCAACGCGACCTTGCATCCGCAGCAGTTCGTCCTCAAGCCCCAGCTCGGTCTCTATTCTCCATTTTGCCCCATGCTTGCAAGTGTAGGGGAAGAATGATCCTTCAGAAGGGGGCGGGAACAACATCTACGGAGAGAAGGTGCAGGAAACGCTGAGCAAACTCACGCCGGAGCAGAGGGAGGCTTTCATCCTCATGCAACGCATAAACCCACTCGTCTCCAAGGTCGCCTTTACCAAGGAAGCTCCGTCCTTCACGTCAATGATGATGGCCTAAGCTTGGCAGAACTATCTACTGATGGAGAACGGGGAGGTGGAGCTGGTGGAGACGATGAGCGAGCTGGGGATCTACGGCCACCTCCTCGGCAACGTCTGCGAGAACCGCGTCATCGCCAACGCCGCCGACGGCCACAACTTCAGGCACCCACTCCAATAACCTCTCACCCGCCTTCCCTTAGTGGAGGTTGTTTGAGGACGAAGCGGGTGGGGATGGATGAAGGAGGTGTGATGGCTGGAGCCTCGGCCCTTGACAGTCCATTTCTTTTCTAGCATCATTCGCTTTATTCTCATGCACAGTGATCGCTTATTTGTCGCATTTCTTTAGTCACCGATCAACAAAACACCAATCGCACAACAAGAGAGCACATTCCGATGAAATGAGAGGGTGAGCTAGAATGTTTCAGTTGTGCGTTTGCAAGGTGGATTTGTCGGGGAGGCGGAGGCTGGAGGAGTGGCAAGGACATTGCAATGAAGAAATGGCAGTGAGCATGGTGGGGACTATGAAAAGCCCGTGCACTGAGCCCAGAAACACCACCAGGACGATGGTCAGCAGAAAAACTTCCACCTCAGACAGCAGAGAGCGTGGCCTGTAGAGAAAGAGTGAAGAGATCGATGAACCATGTAGCTGTGAACGGGAGCCAGAGTGGCAACGCAAATGGTGGTGGATATAGCGGCCTGTAGTGTGGGCCATCCAGCATGTGTCAGGGTTTGGTACAGGTGCTCTTCTGCTGTCCAGATACCCTTCAAGGTAAAAAAGGCAGTGGAGAATTAAAGAAAGGGATTGACTTCGTTTAAAAAAACCTTGCGAACTTGCTCTTGAGTTGAGAAATAGCGGTAGGCGATATGTGCAGTGTAATCCACCTAAAATATGTTTAAAGTGGGTAATTTAATTTGGGAGTTGGGGAGTGGAGATGAGACAGAGAAGCCGATGGAGATAAGAATGCAGACGGCGCTGAATGGGTCCAGTGCAATTCCTGCTAGACTTAGGCTTCCAACCAGCCCAACTTCCACGCTCGCTATCGACAACGAAGCGCAGAACATGCTTTTTCCGCTGCAATATTTGTCCTCATTAGGCTGAGGCTTGGATCATGATAAGTGTTCGCCTACTTGGGAATGAGGAAGAAGCAGATGAGGAGCATGCATACGAAGGTGATGCCACAAGTTTGAACTGTGGAGCCCCAAAGTGTCAGTAATTGATCAAACAGAAAATCTGAAATCTATCAGGATATTACTGTTACGGGTAAAAACACTTGGACAGAAAGCTGATGAACTAAATGAAAAGAAATGTACTTTGTTTGTGGTATAAGGAGATGTTGAACTGTGGCCGTGTTTCCAAAAGTGCTCTCAATCTAACAAATAAATCCGTGGCTTGGGGAAACGTTGCCACTCCTTTGAAAAAAGCGGCAAACGCAAACTTTGTTACCTGAAGGATATTCCAATCCAAGTGTTTGAATGATTGAAAAGGCGGGAAGTGGGGAACGTGAGATTTGTTTTGACGAACGGCGTCTTGCCAATGAGCGTTGGCAGAGTCCCTGAGGAAGGATTCCACATGGCTCTGGGTGTAGGAGACTTTCTCCTTCTCACCCCTTGTATCTTCAGTTCCATTTTCCACGACCTCCGGCAAGTAGTAGTAATAAGAAACGTCTTCAGTTCTGCAAAGCCTTCTCGTTCTTTTGGATAAAGTGTTTTGACGGAAACTTTTCACTTGACAGGAAAATGTAGAAGCTTGGACATGTGAGCCATGTAGTCAATGAAATGTCGAAGCCAGAGTTCAGTGTAGTCGCTGCCTAAGCTTTCCGGCATACTTTCTATTTCTTTCACCAGTTCCTCAAATATATCCTCACATTGGTTTACCAAAAAATTGTATTCAAAGTTTTTTCCTGGTCAAAGACATAATTTTCCTAGTCATAACTAAATGTAGCAATAATAAAATTGTAGCAGGATACCTCAACTAGTTTATAACATGCAGGTTTTTTAAGTGATAGTGGCTACGGGCAAGTGTAGGAAGCTAAACCATGAACTCGTGCAAAGCAGGGGGCTGGGAAAGGTCAGGAGGTTGATTGACGATAAATGTGAGTTTGAAAGCTTCGCTTCTCAACTCACTCGCTTTTGCTTCTGCTTGGCTCATTGGGCTTCCCGTCAGATAGCACAGGTCTCAAAGGAAAAGCTGCCTACGCCAACATCTCTTAAAACAAGCATGGGTGAATAGGAACCGGAAGAGATGTCGCTGCGCATGTTGACTAGAGCATGGATTGCGATGGTCCAATAAAGGAGCATCAGCAGTGATGTAACGCCTGCCACCCAGGAAGACTGCATGAAACGGCAGAAGCACCGCACGCTTTTTTCCAGCTTTCTGAATGATTGATTGAAGGAGGTGCAAGAGGAAAAGAGGGGAAAGATCAAGAAAAAGGTCACATACCCGGGGCTGTGAAAGAGTTGGCTCTGGCTGGAGAGACTGGGAGAAGAAGTGGAATGAGCGCAGTCTTTCTCTCCGTCCACACCACCGCACCAGCGTTCACTGAGCACCATGAAGGACATGAACAAGGTGACCTTGAAGCAGGTGAGGAATAGATGGATGGGTGTGGGGAAGGAATGGCGGTACTTGAAAGAGGAAGTCGATGAGCATGCCGAGCGAGAGTGCGAGGCAGTACTGGGCCAGTGCAGGTGCGGAGAGAAGGGTGCCCACGGCGAAGGCCACTGTGTTTGTGGCCGATGTGATCAGGAGTGATGGGCCCACTTCTCGCATCACCCACCCTCACCATCAACACCTTTTCACTCACTCACTTTTCACCAGGCCAGATAAAGTGAGCTAAACGAAGTCGTCCTTCCGAGCTGGCAGCGTGGCTTTGTTTGTAGGTGTGGATGGCCAGAAAGCCGTCGTCCACGCCTAGAGAGGGGGTTTAGTGGGGGGATGGAAAAAAGAGGAAGGAAGATAGGCAATAGACCGATGGCGAGTATGAGGAATGGTACGATGGTGAGTGCGGTATCGAGCTGAGGCTGGGTGTAGGTGAGGAGGCCGAATGTGGCCGTCACAGCCAGTGCCGGTGACGCCACGCCAAGGACCATCAGTGCCCCGTGCCTGCACTTCTTTACTCATGCAATGGCCGCAATGCTTCCTTCAATGGGCACCTGATAGCTTGTTTGTGAGTGAAGCCTTGGAGGCGACTGGCGATGAATGTGGAGAGAGCGCCGAAGATTGCCAGGAGACTGAAGCCGAGTCCAAGCCATGGGACGCAGGTGAGCCCAGCCTCTTCCAAAGCCTCGTTCATCAGCCCCGGCCCGTAGACTAACACCTGCCCGTACACCATCACCCCTCCTCTCTCTACCCTTACACCACTCATCCCACTGCCAACCTTCACATCATCTTGCACTCCCAGCAAATCGCTTTTATCGTAGAGTACTCTGGCCAAGGAGCTTTGCCAGGTGTTCAAAGCCAAACGCTCGCTCTCACTGCTGAATCTAAAAATCATTCATCTGTCGCCAGTCTATTGCCACCAAACAAGGCTCATACTGGCCAAAAAAGGAAATTTGTATGTATTTGACGAATTGGAGTGGGGTGCTTGACGGAGTGAGGGAATTGGAATGGGAATAATTGTGATTTCTTCGAACGCCGAAGAAAGTGCCGACAAGATTGATCTCTGCATGGAGATAACGGAAGACGGGGTAGTCAAGTCGAATGATCTCTTCCTCCAACCTCAACTACACATCCGTCTTCCAACTTTGCCGAAACAATCACTTCTACGGCCCTGGCCATTACCCAAAGCTGGAGCCGCCAATGTTGTAGGCACTGTAAATGTGCTCAAATAGACGGTTCTGCTCACACTGCTGGCCGCAGTAGTTTTGGAAGCGAATGCAGCTTTCTCCTTCCTCCCGCGAACAAGGAGAGCCAGTCCTGTCCACGCTGTGTACATTCTCAGTGTAGTCAACCTACAAAAGTAGCAGCTATGCCGAATTTGCGAGGATGGGTAAAAGCTGAACGATGTCAATGAGGGCTTGAAGTTGCTTGGATCTAAGCATGGATCCTTGGTCGGAGGCGGCGACAAAAAGTTGGGTGAAGTAGCTGCTGCTGTCCGGATGGCCATGAAAGGCTTGTAGAAGGCGGAGCTCGCGAGCGGAAGGAGCGTGGGTGGGTGTATAGTTGCGGATGTTGGCGGTGAGGCGGAAGTTGACGAGGCCCACGCTCAGCAGCAGGCCCACCAGAGTGGCCAGAGAGGCCGTGAGCAGGGGCCACTGGGCAATGGCCCCACCCAGGGCATCCAGGAGACGGATCACACCTCGCAGCACCACCTCTCCTCCCTTCATCGCCTCCGGAGAGAGAGACTGGGGTGGATGGAGGAGGTAGGTAGGGAGTTGAGGGGGGGAGTGAGAGGTGGCGTGAGGAGTGTTGTGCCGTGACCGGTGAAAGAAGGTCGGCCCAGTCCTGTTCGGGCGCAGGCCAGCGTGAGTTGGTGTCCGGCGAGAGGAAAGCAAATGCGGCGGGGTAGCAGGGAGAGATTGCTTTGCTCCGGCCGGCCAATTACGTGTGACGGAGAGGACATCAATTTCGCTTGTAATGCGCCGACTTGACACCCTTTTATTGTCTCCGTCTCCTCCTATGCCAGACAGGATGCGTATTGGCGGAAACGCCAGCTTCGCTCACATGCTCCTTCTTGTCACATTTCGGACCAAAAAACAGGTCGCATATTGTGCCGTTCAATTTGTATGCTTCTTGTAGTGACCCTTGTAGTGACCGTTCCTTTCTTACCTGCCCGCAATCAGTAGCATAGGTTTACCATTAACAAATTACTAAGCCTAAGTGATTTACGTTGCAGGCATTTAAAAATAAACGAGTATTGCTACTGATAGTCTTGTTGCTAAATTACTGATGGTTTTCAAAAAATATAAAAAAGCAGTTAGCCAGCATGATTCGAAACTTTCACCAAGAATGTCTGTGAAATTCAGAAATGACCAATTGAATTTGAAATTCAATTCAGTTCTGGAGAAAGCGAAGAGAGTAACTCGGGTGTGCTATTGGAAAGGGGATTATTGCTGCTTGTCTGGGTGGAAATGGAATTTGGGCAAGGGGCATGACGGGGAGGGAGAAGGAGCGGGTGGATGTTAGGGGCGGGGCGGAAGTGGGCCCTGCTTCACACATCGCGCCCTGTCCAAAAGCCTTCCTGCCCCTCCCTAACTTCGCCCCCTCCAATCGATGGGCTGCCGGCTGCGACAGGAAGCGTCGGCCAAGAGAGCCTCTTCGCCTCTTCTCCTCCTCCTATTCTCATTCTAGTCCCTCCTCCTACCCCCCTCTTTCAACTCCTCCCCCTTCCCAATCTTCTCTCTACCCCCTTCCCCCTCTTCCTTACCCCCTCCTCCTCCACCCCCCACCAGACTCCGGCACACATCAATTGGACGGCTCGCTGTGCCCGCTCCGATTTCTCACTTCCGCACCCTTCTCCAACCTTGCATTCAAATCCCTCCTCCCCAATTATCGAAAACCACTGCTCGGCATAGAAAAATGAAGGCTGGCAAACTGGAAGCCATGCGAGCTGTTCTGAGCTGGTGAATAATGGACAATTCACCAGGTGCTTGGGCATGAGCATGAGTCCCCTTTATTGCCGCTCCCTATACATTCCCCACCCTTGCTTGCCCTCCTCTTTTTTCATTCCCACACCCACAGCTTTTGTCCTCACAGAGTTCCTTGTTTGCTCACCATGAACCCATGTAAGCTGGAAAAAATGCGTGAATTAATTTGAGGTAGTAGAGTGAAATGCGTAAGTCAGAGACGGTAGATTTGGGGGCGCTGAAGGGAGGTGGCGGGGGAGGAGGTGTTGAGGAAGCAATGGAGGATGCAATGGAGGTAGCGCTGCGTCGCCAGCTGGCCACTACGAGAAACTCCCTCCGCATGCTCCGACAACTCAAAAACTCACCCTCCATCGCTCAGTGGCCTTCCTGACATACCTCTCCCTGCCCTACTCACTTCCGCCCCCCTGCACAGGTACCTCGGCAGTCTCAACGATCTAGAGCGATCCTTGGCACAGAAACTGGCCGAGCAAAGCGCCGTCCCCGTTCGAACTCTGCCAAATACTGCACAGAGCTCCATCAAACGTTCCTTCTCATACCTCCTACTCACTGTTTTTCCTTCCTTAACCGGCAAAGTAAATGACGCAAGCGAACCTGCCTACATGAGCGACACACATAGAAAGCAGGCGATTGATGTCGACTGTAGCCTGGAAATAGATTGCGGCTGTGTAAGAGTGTCTGGTGGGATTTGTAGGGTCGCAGACGTGCTGGCAGCTGGAGTCGGAGATTCGCTCCAATCTCGGCAGTCTGAAGGCAGAGCTGGGGAACTTTGTGGACGGGAGCATCCGCCATGGCCCCACGCCTACCCTCACTAGCCCCTCCGCACGACTCAACCTTGCCTACCAGCCCGATGAGACTGATCCCTCCTCCCACATTACTTAACTCTAGCCCTTCCCTCTACCTTCTTCGTCTATGCAACATCCGTCCTCCTAGCCTAGAGTCACATTCAACATTCCTTGATGAAAATCAAAAGGTATAGATAAAGAGGAAAAGGAGCATTCCTAGGAGTAGGGAAAGGAAGGTGTGTGTTCATGATCAAGAAAGCCACTGGCGGAGATTGTTGGTGATGATGTTTCGGGCGTAGACAAGTCCAGCGGGATCTGCCGCCCGTGGCGGATACATATTGGCACAGTGCGCCGTTCCTACACTCTCATCTTCCTCCCTCCTGTCCTACCTGCATCACCGCTTACCTTGGATATAGACAGCGGGAACAGTAGGTCCAAGGCTCTTGAGGATGCCCAGAGCATGCCATGGGTCCACTGATCCATTCGGGAGCACCACGTTCGTCACCTGCCAATTTTAGGCTTCTTTAAACCATTTTCTAGAATGAGTAAAATGAGGGCGCATGCCTTGAGGTTGCGGCCTCCATAGTACTCGTTGGTCTGTGCAATGGCTCTAGCGATGACAGCAGGCGTAAGACCAGGACCATATATGTCAGCGCACTGCTTCAGGAAGAATCTGCGGCCGGGCAGTGAGTAGTGCGTTTTTGGCAGTAAGTAATTGTAGAAGACGATAAGTGAAAGCCGCGAAAAGGTTGGTTAGGCAAGTCGGCATCCTGGTAGTAGCCGAACTCTGTGCACGTTTGCCACGTCCACATCCGTCCTGCCAAGAAGGCGCATTAGATGCAACATATTGAGGCTCATGTCAAAGAACCGGAGTTGGAATCAGCACTAAAGTTGGTCTGTCTGTAGTACTTCACTGTAATATCACTAGTTAGATTATATACCCGGACTCTTCACACTGAAAACTCACTTAGATTGGTGTAGCTGAAGTCCAGGCATTCCTCCTTGTAGCTGCCCATGATGAGATTGTTGACATTGGCGAAACGATCCATCACATCCGGAACCCCGGGATCCGTCATCAATCCGCAAACTTTAGGGATTGTTACGTCGTTTGCATAAATGCCCTGGAATAGAAGTCTCTTATTTTCAGCTCTCAAACTGCTCCAAAAGAGACGAACTCGATTGTCCTGAGAATATTGAACGACGCCGGCGAAATTATCCGCCATGGATTCCCAAAACGACTGAAGATCCAATGAACTATTGACCGTGACCGGTTCACACAATCTGCGCGTGTAGACCAATGCAGAAACAAAAACGAATTATTGTGTAACTTGAGTTTAGATTGGAGCATGTTGAGTCCTTGGGGACTTTGAAGGGCGGTGGCGATGGCGCTGATGGCCGCACCCACTTGCGCCAAACAGTTGGCATCAAAGCTGCTCAGAGAATCCCTCACAACGCCGAAGTATTCTGCACCCAGGTTGGGGGGTGAGGTTTTGAGGATGTAAGGCATTGAGGATGTAAGGTACCTTTGAAGTCCACTTGAGCCAGTACGGGGGCGGAGGTGGCGACTGCGCCGACGACGAGATGGGGGTACTTCTGTCGGAACCAAGCCGAGAGGGCGCCTGAGAAGTTGGCCTTTGGGTGAGCAGCAGTGACTGGAATTGTGGGGGAGAGACCAGAGTAGGAGCCGCCGAAGGTGACGAACTTGGTGCCATTGGGGAGGCCGTAGAGTGCGGGGAAGTTGGAGATGAAGTTGGCCGCGTCAGCCAACGCTTGTCGGCTGCTCAGGTATCGCAGATTTCCCGTTGACGTATCCCTATTGTTGGATTTTTTAGGTTGCTTCTCTCGGATGAATGGTTGTGAAACGAGGTTGGATGACTGTCACCGTAGAAGCGGTGCTCCAGCTGTATTGCCAAGGCGCCGAACATTTTCGCATTCTTCAAATAGTCCGGCACTCCATCATCTGCGCCCAGAGAAGACTTGGCCAGGATTTGCATAGGTCAGTTGGAAAACTGATGTCTATCCAATGGCGGGAGGTGGGCCCTTCGCCACCCAGCATCACGAATACCGGACCCCCGGGCTTGTAGAACTGTCGATTTACCCAATATTTCTGAGAAGATTGCTCCGATTCTTGGGACAAAATGAAAGGTGGAAAGAGATGGTGCCTGCTTCCAAGTGGCAGTGTTGAGGCCGTCGAAGTGGTCCAGGTTCTGGGTGAACCAGTTGATGCTGACGTAGGGGTTCTGCGGGATGCTCTTCCCGCTGCTTCCCGTCCCCATCCTGCCCGCCAACGCCGCCTCCGTGATTTGATGGGAGTGTAAGAGAGAAAACTCTAAGTGTTCGCTGGCATGGCCGAGGAATCCGCCTCTCACCGGCCGACCCTTCCAGAACAGATGCCCCCGGGGCCGCTCTACCACCTGGCCAAAAACAAACTCACCCTAACTCCCCTTTTTAACTTTTCCTTTAACTCCGCTATCTTTTGGGCTGCGGTTGTCCTGGCGCGAGGCTAGACATAAATTGATGAGCAGGAGACCAATGATAGTTGATTTCATGGTCTGTGATTGGAGGTTTGGAGAAATGCGAAGAGTTGTGTTGAGTGCCAAGAAAAGAAAGGTTGAAAGAAAGATAAGGCGTGCACTGACCTAAAAGGAACATGGGCCCACTCATGTACACATGCCATTTTCCTCGTACATATCTTCACGACTCTGACAAAATGTTTTTGGATATTTTCTTATTTACGTAAATATTATATGGTTTATTTTTTATGTTTTATAAATACGAATTTCATAACTACTAAAAATACTATAAATATTGTTTTATAAATTAATTAATGCGCTTTATACGAATTTATTAATTAATTTTATTAATACGAATTAATTTTTTAATTCTTTATTTTGTGAAAAATACAGCCTCGCACTAAAGGCAACAAGCACTAAAACCGTCACACAGCTAAGGCATGAACTGCAGAGGTGTTTAAAAGTTTTCAGCTTGTTACTGCAGTCTATACCCTGGCTGCGTGTCACCTTTATGGCTTTACCTTTTTGTGTGCTTGGCGAAGTATATTTTATAATTTTGTATTTTTACTAAAATACAGAATTACGGAATCAGACACACTGCTCTGGGCCGCTATTGCCAGCCACTGAAGCGACATGCGCAGCCTCACCTCCCTCTTCACCTTCTCTCCCACGCATTCATCACAAATACATTCAGCACTCACTCATGATTCCAGGCCAACTGGCAACGGGTCTATTTCTTATTGGGAACAGAGCACACTAAGAACACTAAGAACACATGTGAGAACACTAAGAACAGTTCTCATTAGGTGTGTTATTGAGAACACTTTTACTCAACATGCTCCTGCTCGGGTTGATGTAGAGCTAGGTTTCAGATTCCACCTGTCCTCGCTTGCCCCAAGTCTCCTGCTTCAGGCGCAGGTGGAATTTTACATTTTGAAGCAGTACAGCATATGCTGCAGATGTTTTAGTAAAAAAAAGTCGAAAAATAGCACATTTTAGTATTCCCAGTAGGTGGAAGTATTGGGAACACTAATGAAAAAATTTGCATTAGTGTTCTCAATAGGTGCATATTAATGGGACACATTCTTTAGCCCTTAGTTTTCCCCTGCCAGCAGTCCAGTAAGCGTCTGCCAGTAGTCTTCTTAGTCTTCTCACATGTGGGTTGTACGAACTTTCGTACCCAGGAACTTTCGTACCCGAACTTTCGTACCCGAACTTTCGTTACCCGAACTTTCGTACCCAGGAACTTTCGTACCCGAACTTTCGTACCCGAACTTTCGTACCCGAATTTTCGTACCCGAACTTTCGTACCCATAGCCTAAAGTAGTTTCTTTAAAGCGCCATTCACAAGCTGGATAGCCCATACTTGTGACGAGAGCAATCCTTCTCAACGGCCCTCGTTAGGTGTGTAGATTGCCTGAAAACTCTATCAGTCAAAAAAACACAGCCTCTGCAGAATCAGTTCTGTGACGAGAGTACCCAGCTATTTTGCTTGGCTGTTGAGGTATTGCTCCTAATTTCCTGGTCAATAACAGCTAGACACCTATCCAAAAATTTTTCAGAAATGCGGCTCATGTTTTTGATAGAAGACCTGCTGGCTCAGCAAATAGCACGGGAGGAGCAGACTCTGAGGCGGCAGCGCGAGGAGCAGGCTCTGGAAGTCCGAGACCCCCATCCTCCGCCTCTTCCACGTCGCCGAGAAGCCACAGCTCTCCCTTTTCAGACGGCACTTTCTCCGTCGCCCCGCGCATCTTCACCCAGCTCTACACCATCTGCGTCGAGTGCCACGGCCATGTGATTCCAGTTCTCTACTCCCTCATGTCAGCCAGATCCAAGGAAGCCTACACCGCTTTGTTTCGCGTTATTTTCTGTGCCTCAATTCCATGCTCAAACCCCAAAGTCAAACCTCAATTCCGCATTTAGGCGATTCGGAATCTGGTGCCCCAGTTCAAGCCTGAGCGATGGCTCTGCGACTTTGAGCTTGCTTCTATGAACGCAGTGCGCGAAGTCATTGGCATCGAGCCAGCTAGTTTTCCCAAGTTACTTTCTATTCATCTTGCTGTCCATTCATCTTGCCTTTCTATTCATCTTGCCTTCTATTCATCTTGCCTTATATTTGCCTTTTGATAATGACACTACAAATACTTTTGATAAGGACACTACACTAGCTTGTCAATGGCGCATTAAAGAAACTACTTTAGACTATGGGTACGAAAGATCGGGTACGAAAATCGGGTCGAAAGTGGGCGAAAGTTCGGGTACGAAAAGTTCTGGGTACGAAAGTTCGGGTAACGAAAGTTCGGGTACGAAAGTTCGGGTACGAAAGTTCCCGGGTACGAAAGTTCGTGATACCCACATGTGTTCTTTGTATTCTTAGTCTCCTATCATGTGTTCTTAGTTTTTTTGTGTTGAAAAGCGAAAAAGGGCACTATGAATTTAACGAATTCTCCCATCTTTGACTCCTATTTCTCGCGCAATCTGCCAACCATTTATTCCAATATTTGACCCCCGCAGAGATAAGTTGAGCAGAGTTGGGAATGAGATAAGGATCTAGTGTGCACAGGATGATGACAGTTTGCTCAACCCCCTGCTGAGCAGCTCTGCCTATAAAAGAGAAATGCGATGACCAGTGAAACAGAAATGAAGAAACAAAGCTGGACGCGGAGAGCCTACACGAGGATCTCCATCACCAACGACCCTGGCCCCAGTGTGACGGGGCCTTTTGAGATTGGCCGGCACTGGGGAACATGTGGCGTTTGGTGTCAAGAGTAGCTCAAGCTACTGCCCTACACCTCCTTCAGGTCAGCCACCTTGGGTATAGCATAGCATCGGGGTGGGTCTAGCTTAGCATAGGATAGGCAAGTCTCATAAGAGTGTAAGGGACTAGGATTATGTATCGCCTACGCCAGCTCGTAGCTCCAGTCCCAGGGCTCGTAGCACGTCTTCGCCGCCGGGCGGTCTTCCGCTCATTGGGTGGAAGAGGGTCGGATGGTCGTTGATGGTCCCTTTGCGAAGTGGGGGAAATTCCAAATTGCTAATGCTCACATTTTGAGGGGCTTCATTTGGGGGCGCAAAGGGTGGCGTGGCTCCTCCCCCCTAGTCCCAGCAATTACACTGCTATTATGAGACTTGCCTATCATACATTTAAGAGACCCTTAGCTCTCTTTGACTACTTTATGTTCATCGTTGTTTGCATGTGCTAACGAGTCTGGAGTTTTGGAGCCAGCTGAACAAGAGAAGGAGATGACCATCATTCATCATCCATTTTTCTTTGCAAATTTTTACTTCCGAACTTTATGGCGTGTTAGTAAAAAGGGGGGGGGGGGTAAAGGTTTGTAAAGGCTAAGGTCGTCCAACTTGTAAAGGCTAAGGTCGTCCAACTTGTAAAGGCTAAGGTCGTCCAACTTGTAAAGGCTAAGGTAGTCCAACTTGTAAAGGCTAAGGTCGTCCAACTTGTAAAGGCTAAGGTCGTCCAACTTGTAAAGGCTAAGGTCGTCCAACTTGTAAAGGCTAAGGTCGTCCAACTTGTAAAGGCTAAGGTCGTCCAACTTGTAAAGGCTAAGGTCGTCCAACTTGTAAAGGCTAAGGTCGTCCAACTTGTAAAGGCTAAGGTCGTCCAACTTGTAAAGGCTAAGGTCGTCCAACTTGTAAAGGCTAAGGTCGTCCAACTTGTAAAGGCTAAGGTCGTCCAACTTGTAAAGGCTAAGGTCGTCCAACTTGTAAAGGCTAAGGTAGTCCAACTTGTAAAGGCTAAGGTCGTCCAACTTGTAAAGGCTAAGGTCGTCCAACTTGTAAAGGCTAAGGTCGTCCAACTTGTAAAGGCTAAGGTAGTCCAACTTGTAAAGGCTAAGGTCGTCCAACTTGTAAAGGCTAAGGTCGTCCAACTTGTAAAGGCTAAGGTCGTCCAACTTGTAAAGGCTAAGGTCGTCCAACTTGTAAAGGCTAAGGTCGTCCAACTTGTAAAGGCTAAGGTAGTCCAACTTGTAAAGGCTAAGGTAGTCCAACTTGTAAAGGCTAAGGTTGTCCAACTTGTAAAGGCTAAGGTCGTCCAACTTGTAAAGGCTAAGGTCGTCCAACTTGTAAAGGCTAAGGTTGTCCAACTTGTAAAGGCTAAGGTCGTCCAACTTGTAAAGGCTAAGGTTGTCCAACTTGTAAAGGCTAATAAGGTCGTCCAACTTGTAAAGGCTAAGGTCGTCCAACTTGTAAAGGCTAAGGTCGTCCAACTTGTAAAGGCTAAGGTCGTCCAACTTGTAAAGGCTAAGGTCGTCCAACTTGTAAAGGCTAAGGTCGTCCAACTTGTAAAGGCTAAGGTCGTCCAACTTGTAAAGGCTAAGGTCGTCCAACTTGTAAAGGCTAAGGTCGTCCAACTTGTAAAGGCTAAGGTCGTCCAACCCCTCATGAGTGCACATGCTATAGGGTGGGCCCAGGAGTGATGCCAAACTATTCAGTATCTGGAATACAAGGTCATACAACTTTTAAAGGCTAAGGTCATCCAACTTGTAAAGGCTAAGGTCATCCAACTTGTAAAGGCTAAGGTCATCCAACTTGTAAAGGCTAAGGTCGTCCAACTTGTAAAGGCTAAGGTCGTCCAACTTGTAAAGGCTAAGGTCGTCCAACTTGTAAAGGCTAAGGTCATCCAACTTGTAAAGGCTAAGGTCATCCAACTTGTAAAGGCTAAGGTCATCCAACTTGTAAAGGCTAAGGTCATCCAACTTGTAAAGGCTAAGGTCATCCAACTTGTAAAGGCTAAGGTCATCCAACTTGTAAAGACTAAGGTCATCCAACTTGTAAAGGCTGT
>JASANA010001503.1:0-11641 GCA_030248095.1 Ptycholaimellus sp. GST1_10 | reverse complement strand
AGAAAATGACCAAAATGAGCACATTTTTGATATTTTCATCATTTTCAAGAATTCAGGCACAGGTGCGGGTATATGCCAGATATTGGCCTATCCAAGATCTATCCAAAATGGTATCATATGCCAGGATAAGTTGAGAATCCAGCTCGGGCGAGGTACCCTCCCAAAGTATTATATAAGACTAGGTTGGGCGTATGCGTATTATATAAGACTAGGTTGGGCTTCGCCGTCGCCTACGGCGACTTAAGGCATTCTAAAATCGTTAACAATGAGTCAATGTAATTTTAAAAATGCAAACAAGAATGATTGCATGGTTTTTCACTGAAAGCAGCTAAATTTGGCTCAATGATTCATCAGCGTGGTAATGTAATAAGGAAATAACGAAATTATTAATGATTTTCCGATATATGGCTAAAAACTGAGCACCTTGATTTTACACAAATTTGAACAAGCTTTGATCTATCAATCAACTCAGCTGAAATGTTGAGCCCAACTGATGTAGATACAAAATTTTATGTGCAATTGCAGACATTGGTAGGTCAAAGGAGGCCGCGCACATATTGGCGATAGCCTATATTACATTATCCCCTGAAGACCGTTTTCAAACATGCGCCGATGTTTTGCGCAGTGAAGGAAACCGGCTAATCATGAGATTATCACAGGCCGAGAAATAATTCAAATGAAACAAGCATACCAGTAAAGAATTAGGATGGTAGTTCAGTACTTACCTGTTTGTGTATTTGCCATGCAGCTTCAGCAAGAAGTTACTAAACACACCATCGCAAGGGCCCAACTGAGACAAAGGGATCCTTTTGAGGCGGAATAGTATCAACTTTGCCAATGTTTGTCCGGGTTCAACTAAGCCGTTGAATGAAATGGTCACACAATCAACCGCAGCAAAATGGTTCGGCAGGGGGGGGGACATAAATCTGTTGCAGGTAAATAGCTACTTTTCGCTGACTTGAACATATAATTTAACTAATGCAAATACAATTGTGAACATTTGTTTAACTGTACTGAACTTCGCACAAAATATCAAAAAGCAGAGCTTTCCCTTGCTGGAATAAATTAGGAGCCTGGAAGAAACGGAACATTGTTAGAGAAGTGAAATTTCAATTTCAATGAAATATTTAGAAATAGTGACTTTACCAACTGTTTTTTAAACTTTTGAGTAATTTTTTTTAATTGCATTTGATTTTTAATTGCATGGACATTAGACCAGACCAAAGATATTATGATTTATGTTTATTGACATTTGCTTGAACAAATAAGGGGGGTTTATTCGCATTTCCCACCAATCTGCAGAACCGAGCCAGACTTTGAGATGCAGTTTTACGCGCGCATTCAAAGTGATAATACATGCAATGTCTTGTGGGCCTGTGCCTAGGGGAGGGGAAGCCTGCGTCTTAGGCATAAAACAAAAACGTTTTCACGGTTTCATTTTATGCAAAAGACTGTGACATACATGCGCCTGGCAAGAAGCTACGGTTCACGGCTAGCGCTAGTCCGCAAGCAGTTCACTGACAGTACGGATGATGTCCACAGGCTGAATTTAGCGATTAGTGTTTGTTAAATTGAGCATGCAGTCATGCCAGTAGCAAAATAGTCGCAGTCCGTTTTCTCCTGTCATGAATAGCAAACGCACATTGTTTTGAATTTTGCCCGCACAGGCCAAGAAACAGACATAACTCAGTGTTGGGCCTTGTTCTGAAACTGTTCAATGGAAATGAAATTTTGCTCTCATTTCGAGCTACTGCTATTTGCAGAATGGCCTGTGCTGAGGAGGAACGTACTGAAAGCAAAAAAGTGGACCGAGCCATACTTTGAGATGCTGTTTTATGTGCAAGTTCAAAGTGAGAATGCGTGTAATTTTCTTTGCCAAGATAAGTAATTAGATGGTATCATTTTTTCAAGAACACCATCAAGCAGCCTTGTCAACCTATTCAAGATTGGGTGCAGAGAGTGCAAAATGCAGGAAGATGGTGCTGAGCACAGGTGCCAATCATGAACGGCATTCTTCACCCACTTCATCCTGAGAAGTAGAGCAATATTTGGAAGCAGAATGGGAAAAGAATTCGATTTGACCTCCAGCAGCTCCGGGTAGGTGAGGTTGAAGATATGAGCAGTGTTGTTGATGGAGAAGGAGGGATTAGGCATTACGCGTATATCTTCCCTGCTCCGAACACGCGTCAAAGCCACATAGCTCTGGCCATGAGCAAATGTATTTTCCTTGATCATGCATTTTCTGTTTAGGATGGTCAAATCTGATTGGAGTAATGAGGAGCAACGCGCATGTCCAGCCCAGCCCTATCCAGCGTTTGGCCTTGGCTTTTGTTGAATGTCATGGCGTAGGCTGCACGAATCGGGAACTGGCGTCGTTCCACTTGCAGGCCGCGTTCCTCACGCTGAGAAATAAAGTTGCTGAGTTCGATTTGGACTGCAGAAAAGTACCTGGAAAAGGAAGGTGATGCGAGGGATGTCGAAGAGCATCTCAGAGCCAGTAGCTGCATCAACGATGCCAATCTGGAGAAGAAGGTGTGAAGGGCGTACAGCACGCAAAATAGCCTAAAATACTTCTACTTGTGGTAACAAATTTCGGGAAAAAGGCGAATACCTTTGTGGAATTGACCAGCCGGGAGTCGAAGGAAAGGTTGCGGGTGATCATAACGATGGAGTTTATTTTGAGCCGGAGGTCGTGTGGAGGGATGCCGACTTCATTGAAATTAGCAAGGACGTCGGTGCTGAGGCCGAAGTCAGTGTTGTCATCACAGCGAACGCGGTCGGCACTGAGCAGGGAGACCCAGTCCCCAGGAAGGCGGCTCATCACAGTTCCATTGATGGTGTCGATGTTGTCGTTGGTGCTGGAGAGGATGGCTCGTCGCATGTTGGGGATCAGGTTGGTTTCATTAAGGACTGGATAGACGAAGTTGATGAGTGAGTCCATGGAATCCACTGATGAGATGAGAGGGATGGGGACGACGGGTGTTGTGGCCTTGACGTTGGTGGAGCTTGAAGGCAGGCGGATGGTAGGTGCAGTTCCATTGCCGATGGCCAGGCACATGGCAGCGTAGTCTGGGTCAAGGCGAGAGCGAATGTTCTCTGTGAGGTGAAGGCGAGGAGTGGCTTGGAAGGTGGCATCTGTTTTCACGCTGGTGGCGACGACATCTGCTCTGCTTCCATGCTTGACCACAGGAGGAATCTGCCGGAAGTCGCCCACAAAGAGTACGACTTGATGGTGGGGAGAGCGGAGGTCCTTGAGCAGACGGAGGAAGGCGTGGTAGTGGTACTTGTTCACATTGGCAAACTCGTCGTAGATGAAGAGGCGCGTCTGGCGAAGGAACTCAGCACGCTCGCTGCCCATATCCACGGCGCAATAGCGCAATAGGTGACCGCGGAGCATATTCTGCCTTCCAAATTCACCTGTAGCAGATGCCAAAAATTGAGGAATGTTTTCATACAAGAATAACCATTTTCTCTCAAAAGGGTAAGGCTGGTTTCTCAACCAATTTCAAAATTAAATACAGATTTAGAATTGGTATATATGACTTGTCAATCAAAAAACCAAAGTCTTCTGTGCAATTCTCAGCCGTTTAGCTGCTACTGATTATTGATGCTATTGTCATGTGTGAAAGTTCGTCACTCAAGGTGAAAAGTCTGTGGTTTCTCAACCATTTTCAAAAGCAAGCACAGATTTAGAATCGCTATATATGACTTGTCAACAAAAAACCAAAGTCTTCTGTTAAATTCTCATCCGTTCAGCTGCTACTGATATTTGATGCTATTGTTGTACATGAAAGTTTGTCACTCAAGAGGGTAAGTCTGTGGTTTCTCAACCATTTTCAAAAGTAAGCATATATTTGGAATCGTTATATACGACTTGTGAACAAAAAAACTCAAGTCTTTTGTTCAATTCTCAGCCGTTCACCAGCTACTGATTATTGATGCTATTGTTATGCATGAAAGTTTGTCACTCAAGAGGGTAAGTCTGTGGATTCTCAACCATTTGAAAAAATAAGCAATATTTGGAATCGGTATATATGACTTGTGAATCAAAAAACCAAAGTCTGCTGTGCAATTCTCAAGAATAGAGGTGCTACAGCGCAAAAATGCTATATTGCAGTTTTCAAGCCGTTCTACCCAAAAAAGTAATGTTTCAAATGCTCAAATTCCGGGTCTACCCCTCCAGATCTTCCTAACATAGCATTACCTTTCAGGAAAATAAAAGTTTGTCCCGATCCGTTGAGAATTCGCCCGTGGACAGCATTTCCAGACATATACCTATATACCGGGGGGGGTAGGAAGTCTTCGTAGTAAAGTGTTCCATTAATTACTGGCCAACCGTTGGGTCAATTGGTCAGAAGTTGGCTCTAACACTCTAACACTCTAAGTGTGCTAAGTTCGCGTTACAAAATATTAATATGTGTTCAAATGGCAGACGATTCTCTAAGAAAGCATTAATATTCGAAAGCATTAATATTCAGAAAGCGAATTCATTTTTATGTGAATAAATCACTACTGTGCTTACATTTTGGAAAGAGTCAACTAATTATTCAGAAAGCATTAATATTCATTGAAGGCAATAATGACAAACGACAGCACATGGATAAGATACCTAATGAATTTAAACATCTCTTGGATAACATAAGACTTATACAAATATAAAAGGAAAAAGAGAAAACAACACCTCGCAGCATTTCCAACAAAAGACAGTAAAAATGCTTAACTCCTTTCCTAATGTTACCAGCCAAGTTAACCTCAAATCATTAAAAAACAAAAAAGAACACTCATCCATAATAACTCAAATATTCAACACAACAATTTATAGAACAAGGTATTCTCGGCTATTGCCAAGATGCGCGGCCTTTGCTCCAAGCATAAGCTCAAGCAACGTTAGTAAACCACCCATATTAGTAAACCACCACCTCTAGTCATAATCAACTGGTTTAATTCAAACGCCATAAAGTTATGCTTGTTCAAATTTTCGAAACATCAAAATTTTAGGATTTGGATCATGATTTAATAAATAACAAATATTTCGCAAATTGCATTTTAAAGCTTCAAGATACCACCTAGACGGATCTTCATACCAAAATTCGGCTATTTTTATTATAAAACCATGTTTTTATGCTTCTTCGAATACTTCGCCATAAAGTGATATATAAAAATTATTTTTCGTAAATTCCTTTTAACAGCTTCAAGGCACCGCCTCAACATATGTGCTTGCCAAAACAGCTGATTTCATTGAAAAACCATCAATATACGGATGTTCGAATTTTTGAAACATCAATATTTTAGGTTTTAGGCTATAAATCGAGAAATAACAAAAATTTCGGAAATTCCTTTTGCCAGCTTCAAGATATCACCTCGACGAATGCATCTACCAAAAATCAGCTGATTACATTGAAAAACCAATGATTTATGATTTTTGTCCTTTGAAACATCAACAATTTAGGTTTTGGGCGAAAAACGCAAAATTACGCCAAGCACCAAAAATGGTCCCGAGCCACCACCTAGGCGGACCTTCATGCAAAAAATCAGCCAATTTCGTTGAAAAACCGCGGAGTATGGGACTGGAACAGACACATATATATATATATACTAGTAATATAGGTCAGTGGCCGCGCTTCGCGCGGCCACCTCCTAGGTGGCTGTGGAAACAATAGCCATAAACTTAGAAAAAAGCAAAAGATTAGGACTTTGTTGCCTTCGTTTTTGGAGTCATTTTAGTACCGTTTTTGCTATTTTTTGTCTACAATATTTTACATTATTTCCCATTTCCTATTACAGGTAAGGTCATGACATCATCAACAGTGATGTACTTCAAATGAATTGAAGGCCTTACTGTCAAACGTTGTAATTTAGTAACGAATGTAAGCCTATTCCCAGATTACTCCTTATTTGGTTTTTAACTGCCTTGAAACATCAGACCTCTGAGTAGAGCCAAAATCGCTAAAATTGACTTAACTCATTTCAATTTTTGAGTAATAAAATTTAAAATACTTGAAAAAGTAAAGCAATGCATAGAAACAGAATTGTTTTACCTTGAATTTAAAAAAAAGTCCGCCAATAAATGTTCAGAATTGGTGGAGCTATTGACCTGCAAAGTTAGAAAATGACCAAAATGAGCACATTTTTGATATTTTCATCATTTTCAAGAATTCAGGCACAGGTGCGGGTATATGCCAGATTTTGGCCTATCCAAGATCTATCCAAAATGGTATCATATGCCAGGATAAGTTGAGAATCCAGCTCGGGCGAGGTACCCTCCCAAAGTGGTATCACGCGTATTATATAAGACTAGGTTGGGCTTCGCCGTCGCCTACGGCGACTTAAGGCATTCTAAAATCGTTAACAATGAGTCAATGTAATTTTAAAAATGCAAACAAGAATGATTGCATGGTGTTTCACTGAAAGCAGCTAAATTTGGCTCAATGATTCATCAGCGTGGTAATGTAATAAGGAAATAACGAAATTATTAATGATTTTCCGATATATGGCTAAAAACTGAGCACCTTGATTTTACACAAATTTGAACAAGCTTTGATCTATCAATCAACTCAGCTGAAATGTTGAGCCCAACTGATGTAGATACAAAATTTTATGTGCAATTGCAGACATTGGTAGGTCAAAGGAGGCCGCGCACATATTGGCGATAGCCTATATTACATTATCCCCTGAAGACCGTTTTCAAACATGCGCCGATGTTTTGCGCAGTGAAGACACAGAGGTACGGCCGTGGGACAAGGCGTTTTTTACAAGTATCATCTTAGAAGCCTACCTGGGACAAGATCACCCTCTCAACAGCCTACTGGGGACAAGAAACATGCTCAGCTGCGTACTGGGGACAAAATCAAATAGGCCACGCCCCTTACATCATCTCAGTTGCCTATTTGGGGCAATATCACTTTCCCAGTAGTCTACTTGGGACAAGATCACAATCTCAGCAGCCTACCTGGGACAAGATCAAATAGGCCACGCCCCTCGACCAATGAGCATGCCCGGATTCGTACCTCTCTGTCTGTTGAGGTTGGGGGGGCGGCCCCGCTCATTGAGGTAGCCCGGATTCCTTTTCAGCATTTCACGCTTGGTCTCCAGAGTTTCATCCTCGAATGTGAATCTGCCCGGAGACAGGTCCACCGAGTGCACGACTTTCATCATTCACGCAATCCGCGCCATGCACCCCCTTCCATCATCCACCCATTGTGGAAGGTGTTTAGCCGCGCCTCCAGACTGCCGTAGCCCATCGCAGTGGTTACTGCGTAGAGCCCCAGTCAGGCTCTTGAAACCCGTCTCCTTAAACAGGGAGGTGGGCCAAAGATGGGCAGCCACTGTTTTTGCATATGGAGCCTGTTCATTTTCTTGCTTGTCGTGTGAAGAGGAGGTACAACGTAATTTATTTTATTCAATTGATTATAAAATCAATAACATCAATTGCATCATTTTGTGCAAATAAAATATCACCAAGGCGAAGAAACACAATATCACTAACCTTACTATAGCAAAGTTGGTGAGTTTTGAAAAATGCCATGGAATCACACCGCTTCCCTGTTGATGATACGCGAGGACATCGCTGGTAGAAGCATTCCCTTAGCCAGGTTTGAATCTCAGTTACCTGAGACGTGTTGTAGCTTTTGAAAAGCTTCAGGTCAACATACAGGTTAAGCTGTGAAACACTTGCAAAATATTTGCAAAGGCTAATCACAATCACCGGATCACGGCTGCCATTCACATGCTTGAGCTTACACGATGTCCAGTTCTTGACGTGTGAATGGCAGAGCTTGTCCACGGTACTCGCATCCTCCACCACAGCCGATAGTCTCTCAGCCTTTAGCACCATTCGTCCATCGTCCATGAGACGCTGCTGATGCTTGTGGAAGGGGAATTGGACATCTTGAAGAAGTTGGGTGAGAATATTTGCAGTTGCATTGCTCTTTGAAAGGCACCAGATTAGGGTACCCATATTGAGATTAAGTCCAATTAGTGAAACTAAAACTGCTACAGTAAGCCCATTTTTGAGACCTTGCTTTGCCAGATCATAGCAAACAGTTTGACGATTTATTTCCATCATCTTTGCTTTTTTCACACTGAAGACAATCTGACTTCAGAGCAAGCTTAAATAGGTGCAGTCGCCATTTTCTCCATGAAGAGAAGAACGCACATTTCAACAGGGACTCCACCCTTGTCGAATTCCATGAGCATGTCTACACAACCACGCTCACCTGTCTTTTGTCTGCACTTTCCAAACTCAAGTGCATAGATGGTTCGACCTTGGAGCCACTCCTTGTAGCCAAGGCGGAGGACGGAAAGTGGATCGCAGACCTGGTTCAGAACCTGAACAATAGTCAGGTAGCCTTCACGCCCATCACTTGCCATGGTGTCAATGCCTTCAACCAGGGCACTGTCCCGAAACTTTACCTGAATGGGTTGGACCATGAGGTCTCATCCATTTAGGCAAAAGTTGAGACGAGTGAGTTTCCCTGTCTCAAAGTAGGTGGCCATTTTCCCAAGGTCTCCGGTCATGGAAGTGTTTGCAACCATGACCATGTAGAGACGATTGGGAAGTTCAGCGTTGTTGAGACAGTTGAGCCAGGGGAAGATGTTTTGGCCCCTTGGGATGGTGGCCATCCGCATGTCCAGCTTGTTGTAGGTGATACCTGCTGGATGCGGGTTGGCATGGACTTGTGGGGCAAGCGGGATTCGCTCAATGAAGACGGAGACAGTGTGAAGGTAGATCTTGTAGCGGGAGCATGTCGCCTTGCTGGTGGTGACCAGGCTGAAGGTGTCAGGTGCACGCTTCAGAGTGATGGTCAGAGTAACTCCAGGAGGCATGTACTGTTGGGCGCTCATGAGCAGATCAGAGAAGATGCACCCGCGGAAACGGAACATGGTCTTCAGCCGTCTTGCCGCATGTTGGAACTGAGAGGACATGCTATTTCCATCAATGGTTGATGTCTTCTGGTTCCCAGGGTTGTAGGCACCATCCAGCTCTGCCCAGACAGCGTCTCGGATCTTCATGTTGGTGCCTATTGCCCGAGCTAGTGCAACGGCGTAAGGGTAGTTGTGAAGGGGGCCATTTACGTTGTCATTGAGGGCAACACTGACATTGCTGACCATGGAATGCATTCCCTGCGGGTCCAGGAAGATGTTCTTGTTGGCCAGATCTATGGCCGGAGTGTTGTCCAGATTCCGTAGCTCTCCGATGAATTCGTACTGCATAGCACGAAGGTTGGTGAAGTCATGAGGATGTGCCTCTAACCAAAAGGAAATCATGGACTGATCATTGGTTCTTTGTTTGCTTTTCTTGATAGCTGATTTCATTTTCAACATCAAGAACGTCACCCTGCTGGTACTGCACTGGACTTATTTCTTCCATGGCAGCATTCGTTCTGGAGAAGCTGTTTTAGCAGACTTCTTTTTTGAAGGAGCCTTCTTCTTTGCAGCACCCGCCTTTTTCTTGGGAGCAGCAGACTTTTTCTTTCCCCCTCCCTTTGATTTACTTCCACCGCCACCAGATGAAGAGGTGTTGGAGGAGAAACCAAGATCAGAGGGTATTAGTGCTGGTCAAGTGACGTAAGCCATAAATTTCTCAAATGAGATGAATAACTGAAGTGTGCTTTCCCTTATATAGTTTTTGCTAGTCACTGTAACAAAACTGTTTTTCCAGGTTGTAAATGTTTGATCGGATTCTCATTATCCTTGGTGTAAGTGGTCCAGTATCAACTATGATATATCTATTGTCACGATCTGACTCTTCTTGACATTTTTGGAAGGCATACAGTATGCATTCTTTGAGACCCAGTTGAGAGCCAAAGGTGCGGAGTTGTGATTCAAGGCGGAGAGATGGAAGAAAGAAGAACCATCGCACATTTTGACAGATTGTGCGTGATTCGGGACTCTTGTTGAAAAGGGAGTGAAGCATGACCCAAAGACTCAGGTTTTTGTGCCGACCGTTTGTAGCTATTCTGGCAAGTTCTTTGCTTGAAGATGCCTGTTCAGAAAAGTCATCCACAACCATTATGGTTTGCCCATCAAGCTTTTCAATATCATCTAGAGTGATGGAAGGAAAGCCTTTGTAAAGCAAAAGTTCAATCCCTTCATCAGATGCAAGCCGTTCCTTTGCTTCAATATATTTCTCTTGAAACTGGTCATAGAAGAAAAGTATTCTAACAGGTTTTGGGTCAAATAGATTTGGATTTGAAATGAGATTGAAGCAAAGATGTGTTTTGCCTGATTGAGAGGCACCAACAAAGAGTGCATGGTTTGGAAGCTGAAGAAGGGGATTGAAGTTGTCAAGTTTGGTTTTGGGTTCCTCCATGTTTTAGCCAAGCTGTTGGCTGAAATTCGAGAACAATCGCAATCTTGGTAAGCGACTGAGAAGTCACAGATTTGTTTTCGCAGCAAGCAAATGAGATTATTCCACTTTGCGGAATACTGTTCGACTGAAGGGGAATCCAAGGATTTATGCTGTTTATAAGACTGGTGCCTAGATATTTATAGGATTCTCCATTGAAGATCTGGTTGGCCACAAAGTCGGCTGTAATCCAGACTGGATTTTTGGGCCGTTGATAGATTGCTACAAGCCGAACACTAGTTGGGGATTTGAATATAATCTTTTCGCGGAGGCGGTATGCAAGACAGGTCTTGGTTCGGCTGTGGTGGGTGTAGAGTTTTGCAGAGGGGGATGAGGAGGGGAGGGGGTCGGTCTTCTTGAGAAGAAGTGGAACTGAATAGATGGAACTGACGGGGATCAGTTCATACCTTGGTGGCGGGAGGGGTGCCAGTGGACGAGGATGGGGCTGATCCGCCACCACGTCTTCTTCCTCCTCCTCGGCCCATTCATCATCACTGTCTACTAATTCGTCATCATCATCCTGAACATCCTCCTCTCCAGGTGGGGGAGCATCTTCTTCCTCTTCCTCCTCTCCAGGTGGGGGAGCATCTTCTTCCTCATCCTCCTCTCTTCCAGATGGCGGAGCATCTTCTTCCTCTTCCTCCTCTCCTCCAGGTGGAGGAGCATCTTCCTCTTCTGCAGATGGTGGAGCATCTTCCTCTTCCTCCTCTCCAGGTGGCGGAGTTGGAGCATCTTCTTGTTCCTCAGGCGGTGGTGGTGAAGGAGAGTCATCCGTCACATTTACCACGATTCCATCATCCTCATGCTGAGGTGGAGGAGGAGGAGGAGAAGGTGGTGGAGGAGGAGTATAGGGTTTTGACCAGTCATACAGAGACAATTTTTCTAGCCCGGACTTACTCTTATCAACTTCAATGCCGCTGGTGGAGGGATCAGTGGATTGTTTAGGTGGTGTTACCTGACGCTTTTTTCACACCCTTTTTGCTGCAGGCTCATATGCCTGTCCAGCCGAGAATATAAGGATCTGATGTTCATTTTCCATTTTTGGTTTTCACTTGTGTGTGAAAAGTACATGTTTCACATGCTTATATACTTTTGCGAGCATCAAAAAGTATTTAAGGGATTATCACCCAAAAGAAATGAATCAAAGATGATTATGGAAGGGTGTTACATCACAGAGATAGCTCGCATTGAGCTGTTTAACAATGCTGAAGTAAAAGCACTTATTGAAAGTGAAACTGAGGAGGCAGAGATAACAAAGTCGCTTGTTAATATACTGTATAATATTATCATAAC